>OMNN01029215.1:14420-26508 GCA_900302755.1 Chromis chromis
TAGTTAATCGTTATAAAAAAAAAAAAAAAAAAGCTACAGTATGTAAAGCATTTTCAGATTTTGAGGAATTTTTCTTTAAACCAATAAATATTTAAACTTCAAACTCTACAAACTCAATTATAAATTCATACATCATGTAAAGTAAGTAGAATTTGCATTTGAGTCATTGACTTTAATATGCTTCACTTTCAGTGTCTATTTTCTCTTTATCCCACTGTTCTAAGTAACCGCTACACTCATCACTTCCACATTTCAAAGTAAGAGTGCACAGCCTGTTAAATATGTTTTTTTAGATTAACTTTGGCATGGACTATATAAGTGTGATATTAAAACACTCAACATTACTGTTTTTATTAAATTTGAAAACATCCTTTCACTTGTAGATCGCCTTTGTTTTCTACATTGCAAATGGTGAGCTGTCCTGGGCCGACAGAGAAACAAGGATTTATTTGGCATTTACAATCTGAACCCAAGCGCAAGGTGAGGACAACAACATTACTGTTAATTTCATCAAAATGAAGACGATCAGATGTGTGGAGGAGACTTGAGGGGGTTGATAGCATCCACGTTACAGAAAGGCACACAAACTTTGACAAAACCTCAGACAAGCAGAGACCAACAGGGAGGCAAGAGGCTGTCAAACAAATGCCTTTAGTCACCATGTGAATACAAATGTACTGAATCTTTAAATCATCCAACAAACTTTAAACAACCCTGACATCACCTACCTCAGTCACAGAGGAGTCCATGTGGGAACCAGCAAACAGAGACAAAAGGCAGCCATGATGCCACAGGTGCATTAAATATCCTCAGTTAAGGGCTGGACTATGGGAGGAGTCGACCTAG
Organism: Chromis chromis; assembly: GCA_900302755.1. Lineage (NCBI taxonomy): Eukaryota > Metazoa > Chordata > Actinopteri > Pomacentridae > Chromis > Chromis chromis. Next base: position 15,267 of record OMNN01029215.1, read on the forward strand.
TTCTATGGTGGTGTGTTCAACAGCTATCAGGAAACAGAGTTCCTGCCACACCACCATCAGTCTTTTTTCAGTGTTCTGTAAGGACAGGATGGAAGAATCTGGCAAGTTCAAAGGTGTTGAGTTTGTTTTATGATAAATAACAGCTGGTGTAAACCCCAAAACACCAAAACTTTCTCCCAGATTTGCCAGATATGGAACATCTAACCATCTTGTGTGCCCATTCCAATCCTCTGGGGAATTCACTTTAGTCAATTTTACAGCAGTGCACATCCCATCACAAGCTGATCCTGAGACTGCATTATCATTTTTGCGTTACTGCTAAAGCATGTGACAAACAAAATATCTTGAATCTTAACCTAGAGGCCTGGACTCAGACTGGAGTTGGATATATCTAGTTTGGTCTGTAAAAATAATATCTACTAGAATACAGAGCAATTATAAAATGTCATGATGGAAATCCTGAACTTATTTTCTGACTTTGCCTTCCTGTATGTCACAGATAGACTGTAGTATATAAAAGATGGATTTAGTGGCAGGGAAATCATCCATTGGTTTGTGGATTTTGATGCCATGAGTTTGGCATTTCACCATCGTCATTACTCATTTGAAACCAGATGTAACGAGCTGAACTTGAAGGCACGACATACATCAATATGACAGCAATTTGTCAATTATATAAATATATTTGCTGGTTCATCATCTACTTTACTAAAAACTAAAAACTCCCCTTTACTAGGAAGAAAGCTCCAGCAGAACCAGGCTCAGGGAGGGCAGCTATCTGTCTCGACTGATTGGGGTGAGGGTAAAGGGAAAGAGAACACAGGATACCAGATAGAAAACAAACACAACAGAACAATAAATACTTTGGAGATTTATGAGGTCAGTGACTGCAGATCAGAAACATATAGTTCCACATGAGGTCAGTGACTGCAGATCAGAAACATATAGTTCCACATGCTTACAGAGAGGACGAGAAAACACAAAGTTAATGATATGCAATGGTGGTAAATAAATGCACAGAGAAAGAAAGACGAGAGTAGAGCAGAAGTGCTCATTGCGAAGTCCCACAGCAGTCCAGATCTACAGCCTTTGGCTGAATCCAAATCTTCAGACTTCACTGCATTTAAATACTCGCGGACTTTGCGGGCACGTTCACGGGAAGTCCGGGAGTGCTGATGGCTGTCCAAATCCACAATTCATCCAGTCCACAAGGGGGCCTCAAGCGGACTTTCTGCTGACTTCCAGAGAGTCTGCTTGGGGTGCAGACTTCAGCAGACTTCACTAGTTTGATTACCCACAATTCATTGCAAAACGGACGTGATGTTTTAATTTTTCCATTTTATTATTGCAGCCTTGCCTATAAAAGCTGTGCAGTCTGAAGCCAAAGTCATGGGCTAAGAACAAAATGGCTGAAAAAGGACAAAAGCAAGTCTTCCAATGTAAGCAATACCCAAATTATTTAGTATTAGTCTGGCTCCAGAGTTTAGGGGTTGAATACTGTGTCTATTGCCCATGGCACTGTGCATAGCATAGTAGAATTTTCAATTAGCTGTTGTGGTCTCACCACCCTCTGTTCCCATTCCAGTTTTTGGCAGAATGAGTTCCTATAAAAATAAATCATTGAAAAAAGTGGGTACAAATTATGAATAAACCCTTTGAAAAAATATGAATTAAACAATGTTCTTACACCAGTGACATTCAGCAACAACCCCAATTGAACTATCAGTGAAAAGAGGCCCAAGTCACCAAGCACACATTGAACAGATTCGTTCAAAGCTGTATTTTGCTTTACGCCCGCAAAATCAGCGAGTCCGCCAATACGGTGAAGTCCGGAGATTTGGATTCAGCCTTTGATTCAGCCATAATGCTGCAGACTCCCGCTCTTGCAGACTTTACGTGATAACGGTGAATACGTCACATTACATATGCCTGATGTCCGCGAGGGCTCAGTCTGCAAGTCCAGAGGGTGGAGATTTGGATTCAGCCATAGACTTCTACACAATCAGACTTCTTTTTGCAACCAGAGGAGTTGCCCCCTGCTGGATGTTGGACATAATGCAAGTTTAAAACACTTGTGCATTGGCTTGACTTTTTTAGAGCTGGAGGCTACATCCATCTTTTATATACAATTTATGATTTTACAATAACTATTAGAAGCATTTTACTTGATCATCAAGCGCTCCAATGCTCACTGACTGGAGCATTTTGGGTTTGTACGCTACATAAAAACCCTTTCTTTAACACTACATCAAAAACTAAACAAATTCACAACACTATAAGGACATATAAAATACTATGTATTTATTGTTGATTGAAATATTTTAGTTAGTTATTAGCCTACTTTGTGATGCAAACAGGATGAACTGCATATTGCTCAGGAGCCTATGAAGTAAAGATTTTTACTCGCATGGAATCCCATTGGTTATAGCATTTGTCATTGATTTATATTCCACAATTTGGGGTTCTACAGTGTCACCTTCCAGGGGCCTTATAGCTCCGCTTTGCACCATGTTAATTTTTTTTTTAGGGCTGTTGGCTGCCCCAGGGAAGCATGCCCATCAAAAAGTAATGAAAGTTTGGATGATATGATGATTTATTTTTCCTCCAACTTCAGCAGTTGTGAGCTACTCCTATTTATGCAGCCACAACAGCAAAACATAAACATTTACATTCATTCAACTTTAGCCCAGCCTTGTGCGCAACTCTGCTGTGGAGGTCAGGAATGATCCAGGATGCAGCTGTGGCTGGCTGACTAATAACTCACTGCAAGATAATAAAAACATCAAATCTGATCGTGTATTTTATCCTTTTATAGCAAATATACTCCCTAAATCTGATTTTAAGGCAACACAGACACACCTGCCAATATAATTTACCTTTAATTTAAAGGGAAGCACTGATGATTAAACAATAATGACTTACTTAATTGTTATAGCTGCTGGGCTAAAACTACATTTGCAGCATAATAAGGAATAGTGTTTTTAACCACTATACACAGTTTTCTACCAGTGCAAGAGACATTGTGTCTTAAAAAATATCTTACATTCTTTTTATTGCAAGTAACACAGAGAACTGATACAAACCCCAAGATGGAAAATTCCATTCAAGGAACCAGATACAAGGGTTGTAAACAGGTACAGTGTCGGTAAATACAAGCGTTCCTCCTCCTCGCTTTCTCCCAGAAGGAAAAAAAATGGTCCAATCAACGGCAAACCACTCTTCCATGACATCAACCCCTGGGATCTGGTCACTTAGAAACCGACTGTAAGCAGGAGAACGTTTTATTAAATGCTCCAGACTGCAGTGTTTTATAATTATTTGAATCTGTTTACATTTGATGTGTCTTACAGTCAAGCCTGTGCGTGTTCTGTGTTTCACTCAGCTGTATTTTTAGTTGTTTTCTCTTGGGAACAATGAAGTTAAGAGAAAGTTCAGAAGGTGAAAGTTTTTCAGCCAGGTTTGGGTGTTTTAATGTATTTGCCTAACATTTTCACTAATTAGTCTAAGATTCAGAGTTTAAAAAAAACACATAGTGGGCAGCATTTTACAGCATCATATCTTCTGTGAGCTTCTTTAATGTTCCAGTACTGACTGACTACATCACATTTCATGCTGTCATTAAGATGAAATAGGCAGGTGGGTTTATGGCTGCAAAATTAGACAGAAAATCCCAGATTCACATTTCAACCTGATGTATGAGGTGTGAAACTTGGCATTTTGACTGGAATTTAAAATAGATCTCTGTGGGTGTTAATCATCATCCAATGTAAAGTTTTGCTTGCCAAAGGCTTTATGGGGGATTGAACATTCTCAATATTAGGATGTGCCTTAAATGAGGCTTTTGCTCAGTTTTAAATATTGGTTTAATATATGCACATGATCCATAAACACCCAGTTCTACGTGGGCTGATTTTAACCACAAAGTGTCTGAAATTAACAAAAAGCACAACAGAGCCAACTCTTTTTCTCAGGTGGGTATTTGTGTCAATCCAGCAGGACTGGCTCCAAATAAAGATTGAGTCCAGCTGGAATCACATGTATTTTTAAACTAGTCCATCGGTCCACCTTTAGACAGAACGGCGTTATCATTCCACTCACGTTTAATTCAAGGATTCATGTCCCACAGGCTTCGTGTTGGACACTTTGTGCAGTTTGGGGGGGTTTGCTGTTATTTCAAGCATTTATATGAGCTGCACACATGCATCAGTCACCAGCAGCAGGATAAAACAAGATATTATGGAAAATTCATGAACACACAAGAATCCTCACCCACTAGATGGCTACGACAGTAATGAATAATCAATATTTAAATGTTTAGCAATGGACTAAAAATACTGCATTAATGAATATCAATTAAAAGGCAAACATGATAAAAACACTCATTTGTTTATCTCTCAGTGGTGCGCCGGGCTTTTACAATAATTCATGAGGGGCTCTGTCTAATCCATTTTGAGCAAAACACCATATGCCAATGTGTGCACACATATGCAGGACACCGGGGCCTGCGAGGCCACGTCCAGACTCGATGGATTTGAGTTGATTCTTTTTTTTCTCCACTCACGGCTCAAGGTCATGGTTCTCGGTGACTCCGCACGGCCTCACGATTCCTGCTGCACACTGCGTTCTCAGTGAAGGCCGTGCTGCCTCAGCTTTCTGTCCGACAATCTGCGAATGCTGCCCTCGCCCTCTCGACCTCCCAGAGCTCAACCTGTCAACCCCTCTCACCCCTCCAGAAGCCGAGCAGCAGCGGTGCAGGGAAAACCCGGAGATGGAGAAGATATCAAAGTGAAAGGAAAGGGAGGAAAGATTAAGAATGAAATGAGAGAGGCAGGGAACGGGCTGTGGAGATCATTCCACAAAAGACAGAAAACAATTTCGAGCGGCGGGAATGGAGGGAAAAGCCGAAGCGCGCCAGATTGAAAGGCCTCTTCTTCTAATTTGCACCGTATTCATCACCTCAGAGGGCTCTCATATCGCTTTCCATTCACTTCCTCACCTTTGGCTACAGGTCAAAGAAAAAGCCAATTTCCCCTCAGCCCGTGTACAAGCTCCTCCATTCCTCATGGATAAACTGTACTTTTGAAATGCGTAGAAGTGAGGGCATTCATCACCAGGCCAGGTCTCCCTTCCTCCTCCCCCTCCTCCTCCTCCTCCTCCTCTGCAGGAAAAGCTTGGAAGAAGCAAACATGTCTGATTAATAACTTTCTCCTTGTGCAGCTAAAGACCGCTCTGCAGGGCCACTGTCAGTCAAGAGGGGCAGTGTTGGGCGTCCTGCCCACCTAATTCGCTTACTGAGCACTGGGCAGCGTGCCCACCTACTGAAGACGCAGAGCAGACTGTCTCAGGCTGTCAGACTTTTATCTTGGAGATCCACCATGCTGGGCCTGCCAATGAAGACTCCAGGAGTCTGTTACAAATCCACTCCTAACACCCGCGCACACATCTTCAGCTGGGAAAAGAGAAGAAATTAGGGCAAATGAAAGTCAACAGAGCCAGGAAACACAGGCCTGGCTTTTTAAACAGATTTCAGAGCAGAAGGATATGTATATAGAATGTTTGTTGTATCACCTTATTTAGCTGTTAAAGAAGAGAAAACCTCTTGTTAAACTATATCCCCATCAAGGAGGCAGCCAACATCCCAAAAGAAGCAAAAATAAACACACATGTGCAAACATGCATGCAGTCGCTTTTCCCTCCTATTGCATCAAATTTCCATCTCTCGCTCACTCGCCGAATTCCTCCCTTAAACATCACTTCCACTTCAGAGGGATGGAGAGAAGAGAGAGAGAGAGAGAGCTGGAAGTAGATGGATGATGATTATTCAGGCACACTCTCTCTTCTCTTTCTCCTCTCTCCATTGATCCCGTCCCATCAGAGAGGCTATAAATATTAATAAGAGGGCTTTGTTTTAGCAACCTGTGTGAAGATCAGAGCGCAGAACAATAGAAGTATCTGGACATGTATTTTTGTGTGTGTGTGTGCAGGCAGACAGGCAGTCAACCTGCAGAGAGTCCTTGGGGGAGGGGAGCCTGAGGGGAGCCCAGCCCTCAGCCCACCGCCTCGGGCTCACTGTGTTCAAGTCAAGGTCGGCTCAAGGGGAGCTGCTAATGTGGGACCTGAGCCCTGTTCAGCATCAGGCACTCGCAGGCTGAATCCAGGCAAACATGCATTATAGTGTGTAGGACAGAGACACAAAACATCCATGTACTCTGTCAGGGTTTTTTTTGTTGTTATTTTCGCACAATTAGTAGAGAAGCATTTGCAACCTAACAACAAATAAGAAACAGAAATTGCACACCTCTGATTTAACATGCATTTTTTTTTAAAGGGACAGTTCCCCTAACATCATGCACAAAAAATCCAGCTTTTTCCTCTGTTAACATGTCCAGTTGGTGTTTTTTGTACTCTAGAAGTCACATCTGGAGCAAAATAAGCAGACATGGCTGAACATTTCCACCTTTACAGTAACTTTTGTGCTCAACAAACATAAGGAACTAATCCTGTTAACTTGCAGGGTGGAGATTTCTGTATCATTATTTATCTTCAAAAATCGGTTTCTGGCTCAAACGTGTATGGCTAAATTATGACTTTCCATTGTGTTTCAGCAGAGTTGTAAGTGGGCTGGTGTGCTCAAGCTGCAGCGAGTGTGGAGGTGGGGGTGGAGAAAGAGGCAGGGACTTCATACATTCTAAAGGAAGCAATGGTGAAGGGTTACATTTATGTCTTCATAAGGCAGGAAGGGTCCTAAATATGTAACTTTTTTAGGGGTTTAATGAATAAAGGGAGAGAGACTTTAAGCAATTTAACATTTAAGGAAATATGTTTTTCTTCTTTCTAGGGTAGAAGTAAAGATTAACACCACTCTAATGTGTGTCCAATATTAGGCTACAGTCAGCAGCTGTTTAGCTCAGCTGAAGACTGGAAACAGATGGAAACAGCCAGACTGGCTCTGTCTACTGGTAAAAGTCACCAAATACCACACTGAATATTGTTTGGGTTCTGTCCAAAAAACTTGAACTGTTAAACACTCGTAATCTGTCAGACTACTCCTTGACCAGGACCAGTTGCCAGGCAACCAGCAGAGATACTAGGAAGTTATTGCACATGCCCTCACATTAAAATGGTAATTGCCTTTTCTTTTTTCTTTTTTTACATTTTGTTTTGTATATTTTAAGCAAATATAATGTATTGATAAAAGCTTTCGAGGGGCTGGTAGGTAGATTTTGTAATACAGAGTCAGGCAGGTGGTTTATCCCTGTTTTTTCCTGCAAAAAAAATATGAGTATATCAATTTTTACATCAAACTCTAAACCAGAAAAAGTGTATTTTCACAAATGTCTTTCAGTTGAATTTGCTGCTGTAGCATATTCTCTAACAGTGAGATATACATGTGTATAAGTTAAGGTGCTTTTTTATTATTTAGTCATTATTTCATTCATATTTGAATCATTTCGCTCAGTTGTTGTCATTTATGAAATCCTTTCTTGTTTTGTTTTTTTGTGTGTATTTATATGAATCAGTATATTTTTTTAATGTCTCAGTGTTTTCATCTTGATAATGTTGGTGGCTGAAAAACCACCAGGGACAATAATAGAAATAAATTCAGGATTCCATCGTTCAATCCCTGATACATTGTGACTTTATTAATATAACACACTGGTGCCAAACAAAATTAAAACACGGCTTTTGAGGCTACATAAATCTCAGAAGCATATGCCTCAGTTCCCATAAAATCTAAACCTAATGGTTGGATTTTGCTGGCAGTAAGTGAGAAAATATGCTTTTATTTGCTTTGGGTGAACTGACCCTTTAACTCAATTAAGTAGAAAACATAAAGATATGAAATAGGTCAAATATGAGCCTAAGTGGATTTGATCCTCCCTCCCTCCTGGCGTCATTTGGTGTCTTAGAACAATATATGTTTGTGCGTTATGTGACCTCCATTTTCTCATCCTGACCCGACTGAACGTGCAGAGGTCAGGGAGCCCCTCCACTTGGTTAAACGTTTTAATGTTGTACCTGACATCATTGTGTTCACAGACCAGCGTCCTCCCTCTGATGGCGGGGACAGTGATGGAGGGTCTGGCCTGCTGAGGTTACAAAAAAAAAAAAAATCCACAAAATGAAACCGAGACAATGGTTTGACCCAGAACACGGGGAGAAAAAGAGCCGGAGCGAGAGCTGGTGGCAGAAGAGATCCCTCTGGTTAATGGGGCTTCATGATTTACAGCAGATGTTGGCCAACTCCTTTTCAATCTAGAAACAATACGTGTGACATGGGGCTCATTTCTAGATGGGAACGAATCGATGATACAGAGAGCTGTGGGTTTTTATGACAGATGCAGGTCATCCGAGCCGATTCGAAGCAGTTGCGGTCACATGGAAGAAAAGTGAAGCAGCAGGCTGAGATAGATGAAGCCACAGTTTGAGTCTCTCGTATATTACCATTACAGTGAAGTCACACAGCTAAGTACGGGGACTTACTTCAGTCAAAGTTCCAACCTTCTTTTTTCTTTTTTGAGAAAAACTTGAAAAGATTTGAAAGAAACAGAGTGAAGCATCGCATTTTCTGAAAATGATACCCACCAATCTCTGAAAACCCCAGACGGTCGTTTAGAAACACTTTTGTCTGAGGGTATCTCTGGAATTTTTAAAGACTCGTCAAACATCTGGGTGAAAAAAAAGATTTTTAACTCTCAAGAAGCAACTGATAAGAATGTGTCCCCGTGTCCTTAAACACAAAACAAGTTATATTCAATGTCAATGTGAAATATTGAAACGCAATCAGTGTACGGTGCTGCAAAAAGGTATTTAACCCCTAAATTTTTTCTGTTTTCGGAAATATCTTAGCCTAAATTGTAACAGGTTTTCATAATAAATCTAAAAGCCTTCTGAGTAAACACAAAATACAAGCCCTAAATGATAACAGTAAAAAGGTTTAATGCCTGAAATCACCAATATAGTTTTGCCTCCTCTAGCAGCAACTGCAACCAACAGCTGCAACCAAACAAGGCCAATCCAAAACTTTAATTTTATTAATTTGTACCCGATAGAGGTGAACTTGCTCTTAAGCTTGACTATACTTCAACTCACAGACTTACGACCCAACATTGTCCTTCAGTTTTTTTTTTCTGCCAGAGAGGAGCAAAAAGAAAAGAAAATTGTTGCCCTAAAGCCCCTAAGCAGCAGAACTTTGCCACAACATTACACCGCCACCTCCATTGTGCCACGTATATCACGTAGGTGTAAGGTTCTTCTTTGGACATTCTGTTTGGTTTTACACCAAATCTTAATATTCATCTGGTATTCATTCATATTCATCTTTCCCCTCACCACTCTCTCATGGATGTCATTTTTGTCCAACGTATTTTAGATAGTTCAGTCATGAAAACTGACCTTTAATGAAGTGAGAGATGTCTTTAGTTTCTTGGGGGTTTTCTTTGGATGTTTTGAGACTTCCAGGATGAGTCATTGTGGTGCTTTTGGAGGAATTTTCAAAGGTTGGCTACTTCTGGTAAGGTTCACTATTGTTTTAAGTTTTCTGCCTTTGTAGATAATGTCTACTGTCTCCCTAAAATGCATCCATCCTATACAACTAAACTGCTTTTCAATTACATTTTTAGGGAAACATATTGTTACGTTGTTGGGTTACAAATGTGTTTCAAATCTAAATAAAATATCTTTGCCATTTATTTTATTGCTTTACTGTCACTCCTTTTCAGCCAACCACTCACATATTTTAGATGGGGTAGGACTCTGTCAAAGGGTCATATTTTAACCCAAATGGTGCTATTTTTTTTTTTTTTTAAACCTAACCACGTTTTTGTGGAGCTTCAACTTAACCAAGCAAACAAAACAGTCTATGTATAATGTGGGCGGCTGTGGCTCAGGTGGTAGAGCGGGTTGTCCAATGATCGCAAGGTTGGCAGTTCGATACCCGGCCCCTCCACATGCCAAAGTGTCTTGGGCAAGACACTGAACCCGAAGTTGCTCCCAATGGCTGGCAGGCACCTTGCATGTCACCATTGGTGTGTGAATGGATGAATGTGAAACACATTGTAAAGGTAAGATAAGGTAGAATGGTGTTATATAAGTGCAGACCATTTACCATATAATGGTTACATACAATACACAAACCCTCGTCTCCTGGGTTTCTGACGTAATCACAATCTTACCTTTCAAGGTGGACAAAAGTCTCTTTCAAAACATAAGTAACAATGCAGTCCAGTTGTATAGGAATGTAATTTTGGGGAGGAACAGGATAAGAAACAGCTTTGTCACCCTTCTCATAAGTATGTATTTCAATCACCTTCCTCCTCATCTCCTCTGGAATTTATTTAGCATACTGTGTTATTGGCAAGGCCTTTCATTTAAGTCTTGATTTGATTGAACAGGGCTGCTAGCAATCAGACCGCCGGGTATGTCCAGTCCAGCAATCAATGCAGTTTGGTAGTTTGTTTTTTTCACTTTTTCTACACACAGTCCCAGTTGGTATTAGATTACCTTTTTGCTGCAATACATACAATTATCATTTCAAACTTGTATCTTTGTGTTTGCTCAGGTTGCCTTTGTTTTATGTTAAACTTAATTTGAAGATCTTGTAGGAAATAGACACAAAAATAGAAGAAATCAAGAGGAGGCTGAATACTTTTTCTCTGCATGTCATTTAAAACTGCCATTTTTATTGACAAAGGGTTGACATTCTTTTTAATCTTGCAGCGGATTGAATATTTTGCACTGAAATAGTTAGAAGAAATAGGTCTTGAATAGTGTCAGGTCTTACTTAACAGCTTTTTGAGTTTTTCAAAGCAATTATTTATTTTTAGGAAAATCAGATGCCTAGTGCTTAATGTGATGTTAGTGAGCAGTACAATGCATAAATGCTGAGTATACTGGCATTTCTTCTTTTCCTAAAAAGCATATTGTCAGTTGCAACAGTTGACAAATGATTGCTTTTAGTGGCAATTCTTGGCCTTTTTTTTTAGATGTGGAGTCTACTTCAGTTAGGAGGCTCTTCATGGAACCCCATTTGCAGATTGCATCCCATTAAATGCTGCCTCAACACCTTCTACTTTTCATCCTTTTTCTTGATTTATTCACATAATGTTATAGGCAGCCCTTGACACCAACATTAAGTGCAACGGTAAAAAAAAAAAAAAAAAAAAAAAAAAAAAAACTTTTAAGGGAAACGTGGAAGGCTAAACTATCACTTGATGGAATAAATTTGTGACTTGAGACACCA
>OMNN01029217.1:0-13343 GCA_900302755.1 Chromis chromis
GGGTGAGTATTGAATATTGTGGGATGTCCTGTTCTGAATTTGGTCAGGACCAATCAAAGCTTAAATTCTCTCTCTCTCTCTCTCTCTCTCTCTCTCTCTCTCTCTCTCTACCTCTGAACACCAGCACTCTTTGTGATTCTTTTCTATGGAGAGACAGAGACCCCTACTGTCTCTGAAGATACATTAAAGCCATCTACACTGAATCTCCCCTCTAATCCCTTTATACTCTACTGCCACCTGTCTGCTGTGGATATAATGCAAGTGCGGAAGCCTGCAGTGCTGCATGTACATGTAATTTACTTGGGCATTATTAAGATCCTGCTAAAATATCATAGAAGTGTTTTTTTCCTAAGCAGATTCTTAATTAAAGATGGACACCCCTGCATAGGTCATATGTTTATTTACACCCACTGTAGTAAATATATGAATATATATCTTTGCTTAAAAATGCCAGTTTCATTTGCAAACACTCGTCAGGATGAGGCAAGAGCTGCTATTAAGAAAACTGCTAATCTGATTAAACCCTATAAACATAGCTACTTAGCTAAACTCTATATGCAAATTTGGAAAGAAACGACTGAGCTAGTTGGTTTACAGTAACTGTCAAGTTTCTGTGATTTGCAAAGCAGCAATTTGTGTTTTGTTAGTTTTGTATTTCTTTTTTATTTGTTTACCTTTCTGTGAACTGTATTATATACTTGTGCCATTCTAACTGAATGGCATGAAACTAAATAAAAAAACATACGACAGTAATAAAAAAAACCTTACAAGTAAAGGTCTTGCATCTAAAATTTTATTAGAAGAATTAACAGCAAATTGTACTGTACAGAATGTCCTTAGTTAGTGTTATATTATATTAGAGTGTACCTGCTTGAGGTGGAGCTCATTTGCTCACTATATATGTGCTGTTGGTTAGTTTAATCAATAAAAGTTCATATTTAAGATCATCAAATATTGCAAAATCAGAAACAAAACATTCACAGTACTGATGACTGCAGTGATGGTACTAGTGATCATATTGATGATTGCTTTACACAACAGAATAAGTAAGAAGATACATAAATAATTTAAACATCATATACCTATTTTCTGTTTTATTTTGACATTTTCTGTAGGGTGTTGTACTCACCCTTGGCTCGTTGCAGGTGTCTTTACACTCCCCAGTTATTGTCTGCTTTCCCACCTGTGTGATTTCCTGCCCCACCCTAATGTGCTCCACCTGTGTGTGATTGTCTCCCCTTCTCCAGTGTATATATGTATATGTGTGCGTGTGTGTGTGTGTGTGTGTGTGTGTGTGTGTGTGTGTACTCATCCTTCCTTCATGTCCCTTGCTAGTTTCTCTTCTTCCCTTGTGCCAGTGCCAAAGCGACCCAGCCTGTTTTGATTTCATTGAACCTACCAAGTGGTACATTTTTGAATCCATTCCTGTTTGTACTTTTGTGATGGTAACAACTGGTCACATGAATCGACTCAGATCCTGTTTGTGTTGCCTTTAAAGCCCAAGGGCAACGTATGCCCCTCCAGGAAGGGGAACTCAGGCTCGAACATAGGAACATGGGAGACTGACAGGAAAGCCTCTTCTCTGCTGTAGGACAGCAGATAAACCTTCTGGCCATTCAGGTGCAAAGACTCTTTGTGTCAGCTTCCACACCCACTCCGGTCCTCACAGCTCCTGAAGGTCCGCCTTCCACTGTGGCTGTTTCTCCCAACACCAGTTACACTTCCACCTTTCTCTCTATCTGCTCCATGCATTGCCAGCCCGGAGAGTTTTTTTTGCCATTCAGGAGACTGCAGGACTTTTCCTCACTCAGTCCTGTCAACCGAGCCAAAATCGCCAATATCATCCCTTACCCCTCTGGTCTTGCTGAGGCTTCGGCTACAGTGGAGTGGAGCAGGAAGTCCCTGGTAAGTAGCTCTCTCCCCTCTTCACCCAGACGCTAACCCAAATCTTCCAGCATATTGCTCTCGACAGAGACACAGGCAAAGCTCTAGTGGGTCTCCGACAGGGCAGGCACATAGTCCAGGATGACTCCATAAGTTCAGCAGACACTAGCCGCAGAAAGCACCTGGAACTGGGGCTTTTTGACACTTTTCTGCATGGACTCCTAGCTAACATGAAGGATCAGTTAGCTCCTCTCGACTTGCCTGCCGACTTCAACAAACTGCTGTATGAGAGGGATGGAGAGAAAGCTCGGTTCACCCGGTCATCACCCAGTCACCAGAGATGCCTAGCTCTGTGAATCCTCTGCAACAGACCTTCTCACCCATTTTGTCGCTCGACGCTGCTGCCTCCACACAGCCAAGAAGGTTAAATACCAGACAGGACAGGTGGGCTCTATTCTTTAACAGATGTAACTTCACAATTTCTTATCGTCCTAGTTCTAAAAATAGTCTGACCTGCATTTTCGACCCTGATGACTGTCCCAAAGAATCTGTTCCAATTCTGCCAACCTCCTGTCTCATGGGGTCGGTCATGTGGGAGGTAGAGGAAAGGGTCAAGCAGTTTGTCGCTGATATTAATGTGCCAGCCCAGTGCCCTCCAGTGGGTTTGTTCAATCCAACCTTTGTTTAAAGGTCACTCACTTGGCTCACTTCTCTGCCCTCTACTGTCACCCTGGCATCAAGAGAACACTGTTCATGGTGCAACAACGCTTCTGGTGGCCATCGATGAAGAAGGAGGTGGGGAGTACGTGGCTGCGTGCCCTGTCTCCATCTAGAATAAGAACTCCTGACGCCCAAATGCTGTACAATTCCAGCCACTTTCAGTTCTTCACCACCGATGGTCAGACATATCTCTGGACTTTGTCACTGGTCTCCCAGTGTCAGAAGGTAACACTACCTTGCCCACGGTGGTGGATCGATTCTCCAAGGTGGTGCATTTTGTCCCTGACCCTAAACTGCCGTCTGCCAAAGACAGATCATGCTCTCTCATGTGTTCAGACTGCACGGACCCCCTAGGCATGTGGTGTCTGGCCGGGGACCCCTGTTCATCTTCTGGTTCTGGAGGGCTTTCTGCTTACTGTTGGGGGTCTCTGTGAGCCTGTCCTCCGGATATCATCCCCAGTCCAGTGGACTTCCGCTGCCTGGCCTCCCATGACCCCACCTCTTGGAGTAAACAGCTCATCTGGGTTGAATACTGCTCCTCCACTGGCCTATTCCCCTTCCAGTCCGCCTATGGCAGCCAACCAGCCTTGTTCTCAACCACGGAATGGTGTTGTAGACACACCTGGACCCACACCTGACAGATCCTCCTCAGAAATGTCGCTTGGGCGGCGGACCACCATCAGTCTGTTGGGGGGTGGGGGGGCTGCCATTTCTCTTTGTGATCTCTCTAGTGTTACCTTTGTGTTTTCGTGATTTGGATACATCTGCCTAATTAGTGTACCTAATTGTGCAATACATCCTTTGGATTTTAGTGAGCCTCCTGAGTCATGCATTTTTAAGTCCATTCCTGTTCATACTTTTGTGATATTAGCAGTAAGTTTAGCTGGTCATTGTACAAAGGTAAAAATTATCCCAAATGGACCAATTGGGCCTGTGCCCAGTCCAGGCTGTATCCTGGGGAATTATTTATAACATTTTAATTTTGTAATTTGAAAATGGCATATTCACTGTAATGTCTTTCAGTTCAAATAAACACTATTTGCCAATGTCTACTCTTAACACAATACAAATTATTAAAAATGAAAAAGAACAAATGAAAATGTAATAAAATTTAAACACTTAAAATTGTGAAAAGATTGTGTAGAACCTCACATAAAACTTACTTACTTACTTTACTGTGGTCATAAAGCATTTAGGACATCAGCCCGTTTATTGACTACAAGGAGCCAGAATGCAGGGATTTAACATTTTTTAAATAATCTGGTGTATTTGAGATAATAGAGCAGTAAATTGTGCCAAAAAATCCACAAATGTGATGTTTTGAATTGTTATGTTTTAAGTTGACTAACCATAGTAGGACTACACCACATAATTGTTCAAGCATTTAATCCCATTAATTTTTACTGCCCTTTTATGCCAAGCATTTTGGAACACATGTTTGTTTGGGTTGTTTTTACATTTGTGAGAGTTTTCCCTTCTTTCCAAGAAGAATGGGATCCGATTTTTTCAGAATTGTAGACAAAAATAAATTAGTAGAATTCCTGGCTATTGATCATAATTTATTGTTATCAGATTTGCCTTGTAGTTACATCACAATGCAGTTGATTCAAGCATCTACACTGAGGTAAAAAGCTACAGAAAACATAATGTGGCAAGATTGCATGAATAATATGAGACATCAAAAATAAAACCATGAATGAGATCCTATAGAATTTACATGTGAAAAAACAAAGATTGTCTTTGCCTCTACAACTTTATTAAGTGTTGCTAATTGAATAAGGCCTGTGATTTGAAATACGGACTAAAACCTTGCAAAGACACCAAAGAAGGGCCTTTAAATATTGTGAAGTATCCATGCTTTGAATAGCCTGGATCTAAAGAGACAGCGACTCTAGTTTAATTATTTATTTTTAAACTGTTTTATATATAATATTTTTGGTTATTGTGAAAATTCACACAAAGACCCTCATGCCCAACTGGATAGGAATTTTGCCAATCTTGTTTAGAGACTTGAGAGACTTCTCTTTGCATGTAATGATGTTTGCTTTCCAGACTTCAACACAAAAGAAGGGATTGTAGGGCGTGCATTCTATGTAGTGCAACATTTTCTCTTAGCCTCTTCCCTCACTAACATCATATTTTCTGACAACCCTCCCATCCCCTCCACCCCTTCCTCTCCCCCCAAAGTGCCCTTCCATTTTTGTTAATCAAAATATATTCACACAATCTCCTCCTCCTCTCCAGCAGGATCTGAGAGGCTGATTGGCAATTTCAGCAGCAAAACCATAGTTCAGTGGAAGAGATGGACGCAGCCAAACTGAGAGCTCCCTGCCGTTGCCATGGTAACGTCTCAACAAGAGGGGTGAGACCTGAATGGGGAGGGAGGGGGAGAAAGGAGGGAGAAGATATGATCAAATGTGAACACTCCATTCTGATTTGATATACAACTCGCAGTTTGTTATTACCACCACTCTCCTGCTTCTATTTGTTGTTCAGGCACACGCACATGCAAATTCACGTGTTTAAAAAGCATATGCACACACACAGGCTGACACTTTATATAGTAACAAGCAGCATCTGCGCCTCGCTGATAACGCTGCCTCATGGCAGTAAAAGCATATGAGAGCGGACTGTTTGCTTGCTCCTTTTACAATGGCTAGCAGCAGGCCTAACTGTCTCCATCACACACCCTGCTGACTTAAGCATCTCATCATCATCATCTTTGCTCTTCCCTCTCTACAGATCTGTCTGGACTTAATAAAACTGTCAGACCACCAACTGGGACTGTTAAATAAAGACAGCATGAAGGCTAGATCTGCTGTCAGAAGCAGCTCAGTGGAACGGCTCATTACAGGCCATGAGATATAAAACTTGCAGCTGAATATATGAAGTGCATTAGGACTGCCTTAAAGGACTTTGGTTTAAGAGCTATTTAGAGAGATAGATAGATGCTGTGGATAAACACATTACCCTAATATGGTTGCTCTGGCTAAAGCATTGGCAAGCAATTGCTTATTTACACATCCAGCAGACATACAACAGTATTAACATTCATTTGGGGGTCATATTTCTGGTTACCTGATAAATGTAAGTGCAATATTCACTCTGTTTTTTCCCTCCATCAACTCCTGAGAGAGAGAAAAATGTCCTTTTACTTGCTGTTATACCATCTTCCCTAATCGGCAGCTCTAGTTGTAGTAGACCCTTTCTTTTGCTTTTACTATAAAAAATATGAAAAACTACTATAAAACATGTGTATTACAGCAGTGGGAATGAACCAAAACAGTTGCAGGCTGGAAAACCAGAACAAAAAGCTGAAAGATGCTGAAATCTTTGCATGTTTGTCCACACAAGCAATACCTTCCAGAGTACACATTTCACCCTTTGGTAATATAAAATTATTAATGCAGCCCATCAGTAAGATGTCTGTTTGCAATACAAATCGTAATTAAATATGACCTTCAGTTTATTATTTACACTAGGACTGAAAAAAGTGCTTTGCAAATAAAGTGAAAATTAAATATTTCATGTAGAAGAAGCAAATGAAAGACAATAATAGAGAGGGGCATTTATGTGGTATGAATTAATCACATGCAAAGCCAACAATAAAAGTTAACAAAGTTTATTACATGTTTATATACAAACAACCCTGCAAGGCACACCTTTTGTTTAAATAAGAATATACAACACATTTTATTTTTGAAAGCAATCAACTTTTAGTTGTGAAATATATATTAATACAAGTCTGTTTAGTGTTGGACAGAGAAAGAAGGCCCCGAATTGTAGGTGTTCAGTCAACACAAACAACAACAAAAAAACATGTAAATGATCAAACACTTTATGATGTAAACAACGTAACATCTGTCATATATTTTTTAAGCTAACATATTTTAATGTCGGGTGAGTTTGATGATGCCTTTTTGTCCTCTCTGCTGACTAAATGATGAAGTACAGACAAAACACTTTGTACTCTAAAGTAGGATTATTTCAGAGTTGAACTCATATCCGGATAGAAGAACTAGCTTAGATGGACTGGCATTCTTTAAGCTAACTATATTGACCTTAATGTGACAACCTTTGTTGGTAAAAACACAAGAGCTCTTATTCTGTACTTCACATGGGCAGAATTTAAATGACATTTGAAGGTAGGTGTATTTTTGTTTGGACCATTTTATCTAATTTAATGGTTAAACTAAAACAAAATAAAAAAAAAGGCTCTTATAATATACTCTGTTAAACTCTTTGTTAGGCCATAGGTTATAAGTATGTTTAAAATACGGGAACAGGAGAAACAGAGGAAGATAAAATGAGTTGTTCAGCTGCAATAAAAAATATATCTGAGTTGGCATTTGGAAAAGCTTCTTACATAAAAAATTCCGGGTAAAGGCAACTTAACCGTTCACATAAACAACATATCATTATAGTTGTATTCTGTACATCGTTCAGTACAGACTATAGATTGTGTAGTGATCAGTCATGTCATCCTGTCACTCCACCGAAGCTGCCTTTATTAAAAGTGTTTGTCCAACATCAATCAGGACATTTGTGAAAAAAAAACTTTTGTTGACTGCTCACAGCGCATAAAGCAAAGATTGAAAGATGAAAGGATGCTCATGACAAAAGCCTGTCATGACTCATGAAATAACACTAAACAATGGGACAAAAAATGTTTGGGACTTCAAGCTTAGAAACATTAAGATACAGGCTGTCATTTTCATACAGTTTGCCATCATAAAGTGTCATGACCTACTGTGACAGATCTGACAGATCCCTTAAGTGGCTACTGACTTGCGCCGTTTCTAAAATCTCTTTTTTACCTCACAACTACAAGTTCAACAAATGTCCATCATTGCTGCGATTTTCTCTCCATCCCACTAGAAAGACCATGGGGTGCCTGACCACAGATGATAATTTTAGAGGCCAAGGAAAGCTGAAAAGAAAGGGCTAGTCAGCATCATTTCCTGGGCCCCATCGTCTGGAGTTTCAGAGTCTTCTGGGCTGTATGTTTTCACTCAGTATTCCTATTGTGATGTTCTGGATGGCCATTATCATGCCAGGAGGCCAAGTCGCTTCACCTTCGCAGACAGGAAAGAGTGGATGATGAAGACTATGGTCTTAGGGCAGCAATGGAGGTCCAGTTGCTGAAAGGGGAGGAAAAAAGGGGAGAAGAGAAGGAAAAAAAAGTAAAACAGGAATAAGGAAACTTTGCATACTGATGGAAATTTTCAAGTATGCATAAAATGTACTGAACAAACAAGTCAATACTCAGTGGACAACCATTTTAAGAGTAATTACACCAGAGAGATGTTTTGCTACAGCCAGAGAATTTGGATGCACTGAACTTCCAAATTCGCCTTTTTTAACATCATAGCATCATCTCAAACATATAGAGTTTATTTATTTGTCATGGAAGTGGCTCAAATTTCGGTCATAAATAACCATCTTCATGACAAATAAGCAAATTCCAGAGTTTGAGACATACGGTTGAGAGCATTAGAAAATAGTAAGAATACCACATGTTATGATTATTTTGTATAATTATTGTGATATGCCGAATGAAAATGTTAAACATACAAATTCCTAGAGACATTGTGGCCAGATCTCGCAATACACACATTTCCCATTAACCGTGTTGCTTGCTGTTACAGATAAACACGATAAACGATTTTAAATGACTTAATTCACAATTTTTGCTTTGCCGAATAAATCAATCCAGCCATACTCTCATATTTGATGTATTCATCTTACATTTATGGTGGTAATGATTTAACTGTACTGTAACTATACTAATAAGTATAACTTACAATCTCAGCCTCGGGGCCTCCAAAGTCAAGAAACATCATTCGAACTCCATCGTCTGAGGACATTCTGAGGCGCTCAAAGGGCTGCTGGAGCAGAATGCTTTTCCTGACCCCCATTTCTTCTGTGAATAGCGTGAACCCCTCGTCGATGTGCACTCCCAGGGTGCACTCTTTCCCGTTCCAACTGCAGGCTGCCAGTACAAAAAAAAGAAAGAGTTACAGTGCTTAATAAAAGTCATCTTAAATAAATTTGGATTTTTTTGGTTTCCAATTGTTGTGACTTCTGTGCTGTACGGATACTGAGCTCAGCTAAGAGTTCCTGGGTGTCTCCTATGAATGACACAGTATGATTTAAATGATTCATGTTGTTACGAAAAGAGAATGTTTCTAAATCTTAGTTAAACAGAACCCTCATCCTTATACATCTGTCATAAAGCTGATGCTAAAACTTAAATATAAAATATTATTTTCAGTTTATGCCAACATTGTTTGTGCCACCTCATGCTACCAGCAGAGGGCGTCACATTACTACACTGCACTATATGTGGAGCGGTACCTGTCTCATTAAGTAGGACTCCCGTATGCAGAAAGTGCATTCTAGGCTGAAGTACAAAGAGCTGTAGAGGTTTTTACTCAGCACAGACACAAGCAAAGACAGCATATGCACAGCTATAGTTGAGACCAACAATGTTTTGTCTCCATTCAATCTCTTCATAAAAAATCTATTACAAAAAAAGCTTTCATTTCTAAAAACCCAATTCAAATCTTTTATGAAAACACAACCAGAAGAGATTGAGGACATTCTGCAGAGAAGTACATTCCCCAAAATCACTGTGTAAAGAACAATAAATCATACTAATCCTGCTTTGTGAGACAGGCCCCTGTTTTGGACTGAAATGTTTGCGAGTCCCCGTTGAATAGAAGCACGTCTTGTGCCTGAGCAGGAATGGTTTGGGTGAAATAGATTTGAGGTATATTCATAGACATGATTGAAGTGTTTGATACAATCAGCTATTTTGACTCTTAGCAGATTGAAAAATGGGCATGTTGTACTGAGTTACTCTTACAACCAACTCTGACAGCATCAGAAACATAATAAATTAGATTTAGTTGTCTTGCATCAGTGTAAAAGACACATTAATCAATTTTAAACTGACAGAGTTATATTTTAAGTTTCTCCCTTTTCACTCATATTTAAGCCATTGATTGTGCCGTAAGTTGATAGTGAAAGAAAAATGGTCAGTCTGCATGACCTTTTCTTGGTTGTAAAGGTATTTTTTCTTTAAAATATGTTTGTAATTAAAAATGAGGTGTTTCTGTTACTGATCAGCAACCAGCAAGCCCTTATTCTGAACTACCAGCAGAGGCAGACACCCCAACTTGTGTTAGCATCACAGACACCTCAGCAAAATTCATTCTTATGTACTATAATATTCAGCTGACATCCATCAGCATGTGGCATTTAACATGTAGGGGACATATAGTTCAGAAAAAAAAACCTGCATTACCATTAGAAGACACATTTGTACTAAAGGTGATCCCATACTCTGTTCACTCAAGCAAAGAAAAGCAACACTTGGAAACAACTAAATGGTTCTAACTAATTCCTTAAAATCTGAATTTTCTACTCCAAGGCAGAGGTACTGTGCAGCAAGCATGAAGACAGAAAATGAGGTCAAAGAATCTCTGTATCTCTGTACCCGTGGTGACCTCCTTGATGAGCTCAGCGGCATTGTGGCAACCCTCCACCAGCAGATGAGTCCAGGTGGACAGCTCCTTAGCAGAATCCACCCTGAACACATGAGTCTCCACGCCCTGCTTGGTGCCTGAACGCAGCCCAAAGGACAGCTCAGAGTCCAGGAGAGGGGAACTTTTTCCTGGGCCAGAGTGGACCAGTCTGGAGGAGAGAGAGAGCGGGGGAGAAAGCATGAGAAGAAAATAGACAAGAGAGATAATTAGGACTAATAGACAAAGAATGCAGGCAGAGGAGCAAATTATGTTACAGAGAAACTGTTACTGAAGTAGAAAATGACATGTGGAATACACTGGGGAGAAAAAGGAAGAAAAACACATGACTCATAGATTCTGGTTGCACTCATTTTTTCCAATTCAATGTGATGTTGCGTGGCAAAATGTCCAATAGTCCATTTATGGAAAAAGTGAGTATGTGCTCTTTGACTGGGCCAAAACCAGGCAGGGAAATAAATGTTAACTCCAAACTGGGGTGGAGGACAGATCTGTGCAGCTTATGAAACTCGATAAGTATGTGTTATGTTATGTGAGTGTGTTTATATAAAAAGGAAGAGAAAGAGAGAGAGGAAGATAAAAACAAGAACGTAACATGGAGTGTGTGGTGTTTGTGTATATATGCGTGCATTTGTGCGTGTGAACCTTGTGGTGATGAGTGGGTGACTCTTGGTGGGGCTGCTGAGGCTTTCTTTGCTTTCAGGCAAGGAGGGATACAGGAGCAGGTCCCTGTCAGTCAGCACAGCCAGTACAGGTTTCTCTGGGCCGTGAGACACCTACAAACATGGACATTCATGTTAACATTTAAGAAATCATTTATATCACCTGTTATGATGCAGGTCAGTTTCACTGTTTCCACTTTTGAGTTTTCTAAAAATACTGTATCTTCTTTTTGTCGATGTGAAATTTGTTGGCATTTCCGTGTTTAGGGTCATGGCTTCTGTTGTTAAATGTGGAAACTGCTATGTTTTAAGGAATGTCTGTAATGTGTTTGTTTCTACAATAATGGTGCTTGTTTTCATGTACATGATTAGTTGTGCAAAAAATGTGTTTGTTATTACAAATAATGTTCTTCCTGGTTTTCTTTCTGATCTGTTCATAGGCTCTGATTAGGTAGGAAAAAATAAGCTCCCCGCTCTCTGTAAGAAATTTAGCCTGAGACTAATGTTCATAAATAGCACTAAAACACTGAGGGTGTAATCATCTGAGCCCCAAGCAGTTTCTGGGCGTTTTTGGCTCTTGTCACATTTCTACTCACTGTGGGCTCATAAAAAAAGAAAAAATGGAATTAACAGGTACAACACTCTTCCAAATCCCCACGTGTGTTACTGATACTAGAAAAAAACATGGGAGCTCTACATACTATAGATTTTACTACTTACATTTTTAATTTGTTTCTATACTTCTATACAACACAGCCTGCAGTTCAGTCTAGTTCAGCCATAAAGTACCTACATTGTTGTCACGTGACTGTTGGTTGCAGCTGAATCACTCATGGCTGCTTTATTTATTTTTTATACTTTTATTTTTGGCACATTTTTAAATAAGACATGTAGAATGAAGAGGTATTGATATATCCTTTTAAATTTAGATTCTGTTAATTTTGTCAACAAAACCAAAAGTCACACATTAGTCCAAGAACTGTCGGAAAGTTGAAAATCTGTCTATGTTTTCTTTCTCTGGCAAATGGTGGAATTTGATGACATTTTGACAGTTACTTAAAGAAAACATGCCTTTAACATCTGCTGGAAGGTTTTGGGTTTTAGAGGGTTAAACCTCTAAGGAGGGTCATATGGAGAAGTAACTTCCAAGGTCATTTTAAAAGTTTGTACACTGTGAATAGTAAATGCAAGTAGATATCAGCTATCCCTAGTATAAAACCTGCATTTAGGTAGTTGGCATGTATACATGCTGTATGTGCATGGGCTTTTAAGATTTCTGTGTTACTGCATGGATTTTAGAGCAGAATACACATTTTCTGTCCAACAGAGTGGAACACTGTCTTAGCAAGACCCAATACAGACACAAAAGCATGTAAAATAGAAGAGCAAATAAGAGCATCAACAAACTATTAAAATATTGTTACAACAAAGAAAACAAAGAATACTGTAGAGCAATTCATGCAGTTTTTACAATTCACATTTGCATTCTTCCATACCTGCTCTGTAATCCAGCCCAGATGTTTGACCTCCATGCCAGACTGCATGCTCTTCAACTCCTCCTTCACTCGCGCTAAAAGGTTGGCAGCGCCAGCCTGGATGGCATTGTACCAGGACTGGGCCATGGCAGGGTCTTTTGCCCGCAGGAACACAGAGTTCTTTCTGTTGGATGAAACCACCTCAAAATACCTGGCAAATGAGATGAGAGGAAGAGAGAGAGAGGAGCAAGGCGGAGATGGAAAAAGGTTGGAGTTAGAGAACTAAAACACAGTTGGCAAAGAGAGTAGAGCTTGAGGGGGGAAGAGTAAGTGCCAGATATTAAAGAGAATATGTGAGCAAGACACGATAAGACGTCCCTTTTACAGTAATCTTTCTCAGCCATTCTGCTGTTTTCAGATCGGCATCAGATTTTTTTTTCCCTGAGAGATGTATGAACTGAATCGAAATGTTCATAAAGCAGCAAACATTTAACATGTAGTACCTGTTTTCTGTGTCTGGGGGGCACTGTTTTCGTGACACCTGGCACATCTTCAGGGGGATGATGCGGGGCTCCTTCACCTCAGGAGGGGAGAACTCAGCCCTATGAGGTGTCGAAGGGGGAGACTCCCACGGGAGGGCTGCTCCAGGGGACCCAGAGCTTTTAAAGAAGGCAGACATCTCCTTGATGTACTTCACTAAAGCAGAGCGAGAGAGTGCGAGAGAGCGAATTAGATAAGAGAGAAGGCAGATGAAGTACTAAAGGACAAAGGAGGGCGAGAAAAGAAATTTGTGAAAATGGAGCCTCCGGGTTTGGAGATGAGTTGCAAATTGTAGCATTTAGGAACTGCTTCAAAATGCTGCAGAAAACCGTCTATAAAGAATCTGTCAACACATTCTTGGTTATTATATCCTGTCATGCTCTTTTATGTTGGTAAAAAAAAGTCCTAATGTGGCAAATGTAATCAGGCATATTAGGAATTCGATCATGTTAAAATCATCCTAATGTCGTATTTCTGTTGTATGTAGTTGATTCTGGCTTGGGTGGTAGAGAGGG
>OMNN01029217.1:13363-38119 GCA_900302755.1 Chromis chromis
TAGAGAGGGTATGTAATTTCCTCCAAGCACAGCTAGAGGAGCCAAATTCTAAATATCTTAGGATTTTCATTCATTATCTTAATAAGCTGTTGCTCTTTATTTTGTCCAGGAGGTTTTAGAGTGTACAACTACACTGGACATCCCCCAAAATGAAACACTTAATTCATAAGATGCACTTTTCAGTAGTCTACCTATACCATTTTCCCCATGTAATATATTTTTTAATCTTTCCATGGGCATGTTATTAGAGCCTCTTTTTTGCATAAATGAAAAAAAAAAAAAACTTTTTTATGTGTTTCCACACAACGACAGAGATCCTATATATATCATAACCAGTGTGTAATGATAAAAATGTAATCTTCACATTTACAACAATATTATTGAGACCATTTTTTATGCTCCTAATTAGTGGTGCTCCGATTGATCGGCCACCGATAATTATCGGCCGATCTCCGTGGAAAAGTATGTGATCGGTGATCGCCAATCACTGCCTTTCATTGCCGATCACAAAAACACAAGGCAACACGCGGACAGTGCAGCACCATCAAAGATGATTATCTACCTCTCAGAACCACCCATAAAGAGTTTGCTAAGCCATGCTCTCAGGTATTTTTGATTTACTAATTTATGATAGCTCCTTTGAATGCAACCTGCACTTAACTTTGAATGCATCCTTTGTTACTTGACATTATTTGATTTAGGCAGTGTTGTGAGATATATTGGCTTTTATTTATTTGATTTTCTGCATGATGTAGCCTGTTGAGAGCATTAATGTTTTCAATCTGTTAAGATTGTGTTACTGATAAGGTAAATTTAAGTGTTTTTCAGTTGTAACAACAAGGTAACAACATGCTTTTGTCTAAATTAAGGTGATTTTATGGTTCCTTTTTTTCCTCCAAATTATGTATCATCATCTCATCATAACTAAATCAATTTTTTTTTTTTACAGCCAATCCATGTGATCGGTATCAGTGATCGGTATCAGTGATCGGTATCGGTGATCAGCACCTGATCGGAGCATCCCTACTCCTAATGACCATATTCAGTCTTGAAGATGACCCTAATTAGAAAATTAGATTTTTTAGAAGTACACTTGTTTATTTTTCTATAGGGATACAAATTTTAAACAATTTCTGTCACTGACATTTAGCGACATTAACTATAAATAATAGATTAATAGTTGACATGAAGAGAATGGATGTTTTCCAACAGCGTTAGAAGCTAAAGCTGCTCTTTGTTGAAAGACATTGAGCTCCCAGCCTGTGTTAAACAATCCTACTTTAACGTTAGAATGAGCCTCAGGTAGCTCGCTAAACTGGACAGCTGCCATACACCTTTTTCACAACATCCCCGCCTGAATTGGAATCAGGGAAGCTGTGGCTTTTGGTCAGCATCCAAACCTCAAAGCTTCGTGGGTGCCATGATTACAATTTTTTTTGCTGGATATAATCAAGTGTTATTATAATTTATTCGGTGCACATCTCTTTAAATGCAGTTTTACCACTCACACGAATGTGTACATACACCTACACACACCACCACCACAGATGGAAACACATGGCCTCAGCACCAGTCCAGTAGGCAGTGGTATGGGTTTAGCAGAAGTAGCCACAGCAAGAGTAAAAATAGCTCAGAGGACATGGCCAGGCAGGAGGCTGAAGGCACAGCTCTGGTTTCACTGGGAAGTGTGAAGTGCTCTCCTTGCACAGTACAAGAGGCATTTAGCCAGAGGGCAAGCACTGGAGTCACAGCACAGGACAACAGCAGTGAGAGAGGGGGGCTTCCACCAATCCCTAAATAGAGCCTCTGCCAGCCAGCCAGCCAGCCATGCAGTTATTTTGTTAAAACATCGAGCTGTGAATCAGTGAGATGGCTCCTTCCGTTTTGTGGGTTTATGTCACTACAAACAGTAGTAATTCATCTATCATCATCATCTGTCAGGAGGTGACATTGTGTCGCAGAGATTAGTCAGAGGGTCAAGGGTTGTCCTTCTGAAATGAGAAGCAACACCGAGCACCTCTAACACCTACCTACTCGCTGTCTGTGGACAAGGCTTGTTTTATGTCAATTTAAGTAATGGCTTTCAGTTTTCACACGTAGGTCTCTGTTGTGGAAAAGTGTCATGTTGACTCTTTCAAAGGACGTGACCGCTACAAATGAAACACTCACACAGCTGGCAACTAGCACGTGAGAACAGCCATCGAAGGAAGTTATGTATGATAAGCCTGGCGAGAGATGGTTCACTTGTTATCTCGTCCTTGGCACAAAGAGATGACGGGTATCACATTTCAGTGTTACACCGAGTCATCTCTAGCCATTTTTTTATAAAAGTAACGTATTATGTTTGGTTCACAAGAATCTATTTTCAGTCTAATCTGCTAAGCAAAATTCTTCTGCACTCATTGCCACATTTTTGTTACAGATTGGTTCTAACACTACATGCAGAGATATAAAATGCAAGTATGTCAATAAACAGTACAAGTAAGTGCATTTGTCCACATGTGAGCAGTGTACAAAAATGTTGAAGAAAGGACTGTAGTGACATTTGTGGGAAAAAAAGGCTTGTTCTTTTCCAACATGGTGCCATAAGCATTTAGGGATTACAGTGCATGTCTGAAGAGGGCTTAAGTTGCTGCAGCAAAGGGCATGACCTAAATGCTGAAAACTATGAACATACGGTGTCTTCTCCGAGTCAGCACAATGCTGAGTGTCTTCGAGTCTGCACCTCTTCTTTTGAAAACGTATTTATTCTCAATTATAATGTCCTGAATCTCTAATCTGTCTAGACTTTCTCTGTGTCTCTCTTCAGAGATGAGGTCAGTTCCTCCTCAGTTTGATTTTGTGAATTGTTTCTGAAAGCTAAAAAAAATCTCACTATTAAAGATTTCCCTCTCAAAATCAATAAAAATCATGAAGGACAATGAGTCCTTTTCCTGACTTTGGATTAAGAGTACTGAAAATACTCACCTCACATACTTTTTCTCCCTGTCTCTCTCTCTCTCACTCAGTTTTTTCTATTTGCTGATTTAACCACATTCTTTTCATCGATGACCTACCAGGATGGTCTCCTGGGACACACATTTAAGTCAGACACATTCTGGGTTTACATAAAAACTTGCTCACACACTCACATGGGTACGTACACGTGCAAACACATGTAAAAAGGTCACTCACTACTTTGACTGATCCTGATTGAAACTGTGCAAACAAAATGTTGTGTGGGTTTGATGGAGAGGAATGGGATTAGCACAAAACCAATAGTACCCACCCAACAGGTATCATGTCAGCACTGGCATTGAAAATGTTACCCAGCTGTATAGGTATCCCAGTGAGAATCCCTTTAGCGTACTGCTGTTTTCTTTGTTCTGTGCCCCCCTGATGTTATGTTTTGTGCATCTCTGTAAACTTCTCACCTCCCATGACCCTAATAAAATTGAAAGATCTACAAAAATGTAATCCTCCCTTTTCTACAGAGGAATTTTCCTTGTTTACTTGCCTCATTTACTCACACACACGTACAAAAAAAAAATGCATTTGTAGACAAAACCAGACGTATTGGGAATGTGTAGACCCAGAACGCGTATCAGGCAGTGAGCAACCAATATGTACCAGCTTTGAAGTAGCTGTCAACTTGCATACGTAATGTTTCATGGAAATGAGCTTCTGCCCATTTGTTCTTGTGCCAACCCACTGATGTTTGTACCACGGGGTAGCCAACTGCTTCCGTGTTGCTGGACTAAGGACATTCAAAATTGATGTGGTCAATCTCAATATGGCAGGCTAGGCCACAAGACTACGGATGGAAATGGGATTGGATACATTATTGTTTCAAGTGAAAGCCACCATAGAAGGTCTCTTGAACCCTGCAACTATAACTAAGAGCTGCAAGACTTTTCAATCAAGTCTGTGGGTGGCAGCATAGTGCAGTCAAACAGATATAGACTGGCACTTCAGTGACAGCTATGTGATAAGGACGTCTCAGTCATGCAACTAGTGCGACACTCTGAATAATACAAAAACTTTGCAGGAGAAAGTGTGCACAGAGAGCACAGGCATGGCTGAGGTGCTGCTATCTGGTACATAAACAGATTTCTATTCCCAGTAGTCATTACTCTTCATTATATAAGGCTGAGTTTATGACTCTGTTTCATGCTGCACAAACCGCACAACAGAATAGGTTGGGAGAAAACACCAACCACAGCAGGTATAAGGAGATGTTTACTTCTGTAAAGAGGCTTTACCATTCTCCAAAAAGGGATGTGGAAATGATCACATTGGTATTTCCCAGATTAGAAATGTCAGGCATTAGCTGTGGCCCCACATAACAAATCGCACGAGATAGCTTTCAAACAGAGTGGTGTATTATAAAGGGGGGGAGAGAGGGGGGTGGAGAATTGCAGCGGGAGGAGCAATAGAATGAACAACATGGAAAAGGGACAGACAGGAAGAAAAAGAAGATCAGGAGTAAGAAAAGAGAAAATGAAAGAGTAAGACAGGCAATACAGACAGACCGAATATACAGCTAAGCCCAGCCAGCAATGTTGCCATGAATACCAGTGGCGGCACATTCAATACAGAGCTAAAATTAGCTGAGATGGCACTGTTATTACTTCAGCTTATCTGGCAGCCAGTGAAACTACTTTTGTAATGTGTGTGTGTGTGTGTGTGTTTGTGTGCGTGTGTGTGCACATGTGGAGTTTCTTTGCTTCTTCTGCAGGATCTGCCACTAAGCTTTTCCTGCTAAAGTCTTTACTTTTACATTGAACCCCACAAATCCTGACCAGACATTTTCAGCCAATTCAGTTTTGATACAATTCACTGAACTGAGGTCTGAAAAGTTTTAGTTTCAAACTGTGCTCAGCCAATACTCACCATTGTGTTGATTACCTTAGATACATACATCAACACATCCCCCCCAGTCCCCTGGATTCACTCTTCTACAAACACTGTAGAATCCTTAAACTACCCGTGTCCAATCAGAACACCAGCAGCTTGATGTGTTAGGCACTTGCTAACATGTTTCTTGACTTGGCAGTCAAAAAGCAGCATTAGCTTGTCAGAGACCAAACAATGCACTAAAGCCCAATACCAGCCCATCCTCCCTCCCCCCCCGACTACTGGTTACTGTGGGAGCAGCTGGAATGTCATTGGCCAGTCAGCGACCTCAGAAGCATGCTGTTGGCTCTGTAAACCATGTCAAGCAAAGAATGTCCCAATGTTACACTGCCGAGGAAAGATGTATTGGGCCAAAACAACAGCATAAATAACTAAACAAAACGTAAGGAACTCTCGCTGCTTTAGTTCAGTACATTGAGGTCAACTGAGGTAAAAGAGAAAAAAAGAAGAAGACATTTCTGAGCCCATTTCATAAGCCTTCCAGTAGTGAATAAAACGCAGACAAAGATGGCTTTCATGTTTTGCAGCAGTTGACACATAGACTGTGCAACAGAGGATGAAATTAAATATAAGAAAGTTGATAGATTCAGCACTGTTATCATAATGTTAGCAGCAATGTTTTAGCTTATTTCACTTCATTTCAGCATATACAGGATCCACAAAGCATCCAGACCCCTTCACCATTGGCATACTTTGTGTCACTTTTGAGTAAAAGAGAAGCTAAACACCATGTAAACACAACACTGACATTTCCAGGGCTCCAGAGTGCCACCATTTTGGATGCATAAGTGCAATTAAAAATTTTCACTGGTCACACTGATCGCTCCAGACATCTAGCAGTTCTGTCTGTGTCTCTGGGCAATCTGCCCATGTAGATTAAATCACTAAATGGTAAATCTAACATTAGAATGCCTTATTTCACTCTTTTCACTGTGATTTGTGGCCACACACCTGTCTGAGTTGCTGTGCTGCAGTAACTGAGTGGGGACTAGAGGCTTATCTGTGCTCAGCTGTCTCATAGAGTCTACCAGTGCATGTGAGGTGTTTAGGGACCCTTGGTAAATTGTACCGATGCATCTAAGACATTTCGGCAACATCAGTAAATTATAATGTCTACTAACATTATGTGTCTGCATGTGTGGTGTTTAGGAGACATATGTAAATAGTAGCTATAACTTAGGATTAGGATACACTGTCCCCCTCTTAACCATATGAGTCTGTACATGCACATCAGTCACGCTGTGCCACCCACACCACAAGGAAATTTACAGCCTGTGGGAAACACTGAGATGTGATAAACGACCAGCGTTGTGCATTGCATTTATTAAAAAGAGTGTGGCAAAGTATGACTGGGAACAGTGCTTTTGCTTTCCCAGCATCAATGTTTTGAATTGAACGTTTAAAAAAAACTCATCCTCTGACATGACCGGAGCAGTGAGCAGTCAGAAACGATAGTAAAATTGAACACTGCTTATAATACAGCCAAACAAACAAATGCTTATGAAAAAGAACATGTTAAATGTAAAAAAAACACATTTATTTGTACTGTTATCACTGTACCAATAGTCAATGCACATGGGAATCTGCCAAAAGGCACAACGAAAAATGATTAATGAAAATGTTTGTTGCACCAATGCAACCAGTGTCTAAGATGTTACGTGCCCGCCCATCACTAGTATTATTTAATCGATAGGGAAATTAGCTGTTATGAACATTGCTTCAAACAACCCTTCACATTACATATGTCATCTCTATGATTGTTAATATTAATATACTGGTGAGTGCTTGAAAGGCTTATTTAAAAAATGCAGATGTTACAAACCAAATCAGCCTTGATTGTCAAAATGTTTTCAATTCTACACTGACTTACCAAACCCACATGTGGCATTTGTGGCATGTGTGCACATGTGCTAAAAAAAAGTGCATGGCAATGACTCGTTTTAGTGATCCGTGAGGTCATGTACAGTTAATAAATGCCAGCTTTAAGTGTCCTCAGTGTTTCACTGATTAATGTGTCCTCCTGGCAGCATCAGCCTGCCAGGGAAGACTTCCCCTGTTCTGTATGATTTAGATAAGTTCATCATTCCTATAGCCCATCTTATTAAAATCATGGATAAATGCCAGCACTGGATGGTGTTAGGTGTGGTGTGAGAGACTAAGAGAGAGAAAGAGGGCAGAGCAAAGTGAATCAGACTTTTAAACTAATTCACATACTGCCAAAGCACAGATTTGATTACTTTGCATAGTGTGTCAGGAGAGTTAATTATCCTAATTCAACAAAGTGAGAGTGAAGAAAACTTGAACAGGATCTAGCAGAGGACAAAAACAGAGTGAAGGGAAGGTCCGGCTGCAGACATTTCCACTTTACTTTCCATATTTTTTGTTTCTGTTTGCTGTCTGACATGTAAAGATACTCAATTTTCCATTTATAGGTTTGTGTATATTTTCCCAGTGTGATGCAAAGCGGCAACTCGCTGTGCAACTTATCAGCCTTGTTTACATTTCATTTTCATCTGTATCGAGGCAAATGAAGTGATTTTACCATCAGCTTCTCAATTTTAAATAACAGCGGGCTTAGAAAATAAAGTTTAGAAAGACTCCTGCAATGTAACACAGTACAAAATAATAGTGAATAATAGACTGCTAAGCTCAATGCTAAGTCAATTTAACAACAGGTTAATGTTATTTGGGCTGGTACATGAGCAGTTTTCAGTAAGGCTGAAAAAGTAATTTATTTGTTTTGTTTATGCATGTCTTTAAGTACATATGCTTTACTGTATTTATTTACATATCATTTTTTAAAACAGTAGCATAAAAACCTATCTTCTCTTCATCAATCCCTAACATGCATGTGTTGCACAATAGTGTGAGATGGTTCGGTGGAATCTGAGTTTGTAATGAAGAGAGAGAGAGCACTAAGACTGGGGCACCAATTTATCAGGGGCCCAGGATCAGGGCAGAGGGGTTCAGAGGGGGCTTGTTAAGCAAACTTGACGCCACAGTGGGAGAAAGGGTTTGAGGGAGATTTGTGATTTAATAAAGCTATGTTATTTCGCGGGTTAATCCATTCCCTTGCTGAGTGTAAGCACAATGTCCTTACGGGCCAGCAGCTCTGAAGGAAAGAGGAACCAAGCTTTGTGTCCACAGGGTTAGAGGTTTCACAGCAGGGATGCACACCATGGACTCAGAACAGAAACAGCTACAGAACAACCAGACTTCAGCAGAAGGTGGTTGATGTGGACGGATTGCTCTCTGGTATCTAATGTTTCTAAGGTTAATGCATCAAGGAGGCAGGTTTGTATCACAAAAAAAAGTCATTTAGATTAATTTTGTTTTCATAAAAACACAGCTGCTAATTCAGCGTTTATATTTCCCTGCTAACATTCTTTTTCACTTTTTACTGTACATAACCACGAAGAACAGAAGCAAGGGGAAAGCAAAAATATCCAGGCATGACACTATTATATTTAATACATGTACCACTCCTGTGCATATTTCCAGATAGCTTGCATTTAAAAGGAACACAATAAGTCTTCGGCAAGGAAGTAAAAATGTTCGACTTTCCTCGGTGAGGGCTACATTTGTGAGTGTTTAAAGAATTGGGGCAGCAGATGGGTGGGATTTATTTCTCACAAAGTGCCAGATACATTGTCAATAACAGCACACACCTTCTTGTGTCCTGGGAAGACCCACACCTGAAGGCACTAAAACAAACACAAAGTATTTTCGAAGTACAACTTGGCCCAGATCCGGGGAGTAGATAGGAGTTCTAAATTGAAGGGATTTCAACAAGGATTGAAGACCATTGTAGGAAAAGGGGGGAGATCATCAACTTATCTAGGTCAGTGTGAAGAAGGAATATGGAACCACATATTCTAATGCTGCTCTCAGCTGTGGAAACATACTCTTTCACAAAGTCAGCATTATTTTTAGATACACCAACTTCGTACAATATGAACGGGCTGATAAGTTAAAGTAGCAATAGTCAAGTTTTTTTTGTTAGCTTCAACTCATCATTGTGAAGTAAATGTCGACTACACAATGTAATGGCTATACAATGACACCTCTGGCATTTAGACTTGTTCCCTGTCAGCCTCACTTTCACTATGCAATTCTGTCTGGATACAAAACCGCCCTGGAAAATGAAGGCTTGATTTATGGCACAAAGTAAGTGCATCTGCAGTTGCACAACCAGAACAGGAAGAGGATAGAACTTTTGTTTTCCCCCGTAGCTATCTGTAGCTTTCCCCTGGTAGCTGAAATGGCAGATGGTGGAACAACCAGACTATATGTGGAAACTCTACCAGGCAAAAGAGCAAAACAAAATAAAGCCCCACTGTCAAAGGAGACAAAAAGAGTGAAGAGGGAGAGTGATAGAAAGTGAGGTAAACCAAATGAGTGAACATTGGACAGGCAGTCACACAATGGAGAAAGCTCCAGGACTTTAGAAGGTTCAAAACAGACATTCAGTTGTCATTATTACTACTAGATAAGCAACCAAACCAGCCTTCTTATGAATACAACTTGGTGTTTTACTCACCTTTATCATAGCACTGAGGTTGGGGTTACTATTTCAGACAGAATCTTATGGTTGTCTCTTACTTTGGGCAGTAGGCAGGCTATTAGCAGTAGCCTTGTTCCTAGGTGGTGTTCATTTTGTGTCCTGTGTTGTTGGTAGCTGCAAGGCTCTGAGGAAAGCGAAAGTGATCCGGTCCTTGCAACAGCAGCGCCAACAATAATACCACTTGGAAACACTACAGGGGACTTGAAAAGTTGTCTGTTGCCACATTGAGTTGATTTTTGTATGTCTTTATGTCTGTTAAGTCCCTTTGTGTATCAAATGTACAGTGGTGAAATGTAAGCAGACAAGAACAGACTAGTCATTTTTCTCTCACTTGTTACTGCACACTGGAAAATGTACAGACTCACACACACAAATAGTTTCCACATTTACTCATCTTGAATAGAATGAAACGAACAACAGCAAAAGGAGCTCTATCGCTGAATGAATTTGCCCAGCATCCCAGAATACACAACAATCAACTGAACCACAGAAACTGAATAGAATTTCAGGATGTTCCCAATTAATGCCGACTACTCGGTGTACTAACCCGCTCTGCAAACACTTTCATATCTAGATAATAGTACACCTTCAGCTACAAGAAAATCTATTATCTCTCTATCATTATATAAGTCACCGGCAGAACAGAGGAGAACAAAGAGAACAAATATCCAGTAGGTAGTAAGAAACTGGAGGGATGAGGGATTCAGTCAGGGTACAGGGGAAAGAAATACTTTCAAAGTAATAATTATTCTGTCACAGGAGCAAGAGCCAGAAAGTTTGATTAGGTGATAAAGTACATGCATGTTAAAGGCACAACTCTAATCTTTTTGTTTAAAACAGGGCTAACACAGGCCTGTTAAAAGGTTCCTCCATTCATGCATGCACCCTCACTATCAACACTAGCTGGATTCACTCAGTTAAGAATCTGATCAAATAGTCAGGTCTACTATATGTGCATGAGTTGTGCACAGGCTCATCAGTAAAGCATTGATTCTACATGGTACACACTGGGACATTTCCACATGCAGATACACTTTTCAATTCTCAATTATATTTGACAGGCGGGTCAACTTAAGAAAAAGGGAAAAATAAAAAAGGGTATTTCAAATCCAGGACTTTAAATTGGTCTTCCAATTTTAAAAGAAATGGTTTTATTTGGAACAGATATGCAGCATTGCCCAATGTTTTCAAAAAAACATATTTCATTAGGTGACAGTCAAAGTCAAAGTCAGGCATGCCTGAAACTTTGTCGAGAAACAGTCGAAAATTGCGCAATGGTAAGGAAATAAGACCTCAAGTCCTTCATTGCAAAAAATTCTCAGAAGAGGTTATGCATTCTGAGAGTAACCAGTAACACAAAATGAAGAAACAAAAGGCATACTGGGAAGAACACTCCAAACAACAGGGCCATGCTGCTGCTGTTGCCACCCACTAGATGAATAGATTAGCTAACACACCAAAACGCCAACTATCACATCTCTGACTGGACTGATGCAGTTCAGCCAAAAGACAACCACCTGAGAATTTGCAGTTTGAAACTGTGAATTAAGAAAATCTCACTTCTAGCAGGTCCAAAAAAAGACACCCTCTGGATCAGGAGGACAGGGAGAACTAGTATGTGTGAGTGAAAATTCATGTGCAAGTGCATGTGTTTGCATACATGAACACAGTCTATTTACAGATTTTATTGTGTGTGAACGAATAGCAGGGCTGATGGAGATGCTGCTTCAGTGACAGAACCTGAGCTTATACAGAAAGAACTTCAGACAAAGAATGAATAGTACAGAGTCTCAGGCAGCAGCACGCTGTGTCCCAATGAGCAGCTTTGAACCTTACTCCCCAAAGTCATTATATTCCATAAATCACTCACTTAACCATACTTGAATCAGTGAAGGAAGATAGGGCGCGAGTATATATCTCTGCTGGCCTTGCTTAAAAAGACCATATGTTATGTATCTTCCTTTTGAGGGGCTATAATCACACATGTCCTTGAAGAGCTTGATTTGTAGATAAGAAATATGATTTCTTGCCCTTAAAGCAAATTGTAGCTCAAACTGCTAGTCTGCATACTAAAGCCTTCTAAAGGGCTACACTGTTCAAGTCGTACTCTTAATAATAGCGCAAGTGATATTCATTTAATATCATGATAATGGTCTTCAGGGGCCAGCTGCATAACCAAAGCTAAATGGGTGTAACAGACTGTTTAACAGGGACTGCATACTGCAACTGAGGTCCAGTTTACAACTTGTATGCAGCACAAATGTACAGTTTGACCTGCAGTGGCCCTGTTTGCAAAGCACCATTTATGGCGTGTATTGATTTCCATACATACAGAAAAAAGCAGAAACTGCAGAAGAACATTCTGTAATTAACACAGAAAACACTGGATCTGAACTGTGAATGCTACTGATCAGAGTTTCTACTTTACACTGGGAGAACAGCTAATCCCTCTCAGCTTCCTCGATCACAAACAAACTCCAGCAGTAGCAACAATATTCAAAATGTGCATTTCACTCGACTCAAAGAATCAAAAATCAATTCGTGGTTATCCATTAAAACAAAACACATTTTTTAATTAATACAAAATCACCACTACATAATGTAATGGAACCCCTGGTCTCCATTACAAATGCAGTTAGTTAAACAATATATAAAGAGAGGTGCAAGTTGGTTGCGTGTGTGTCAGAGAGACAAACAGAGAGATTAGGTTTAGGGTAAGCTCTTGTTTGAGAACGATAAAGCAGACTTTCTCAAATGCTTATCACAAACACAAATTGACTTCTTCAACTGAGGTCTCAACTCACGCACTTCTGAAACACATCCCTGCTTGTGCATATGGGATGCTCACTCTCTGACAGTTTTAAAGTAAATATTAATTGATGGAATGATGTCGTCAGTCCAGTCAGATTTATTAAATAGAGTCATGGCAGTGGGCGAGCTCTGTGTCCACTGGGATTCCTTAAGAGGTAATGGAACTTACAAAATATAGCCTGCATGAAAGGCACAGTCTAAACAGTTCAGCAACACATAACTCAACAGAGACTGTCGCTAATATTTATCTCCTGGTCTCTGGCACATGTGATACTGTGCAGCCCATGTGGCTAAAAGTGTGCACACATTCTAGTAAGATGCTGTCTTGCAGTTAAAGATCAGATAAAGGAGAGGCCCTCACACTTAAAACTGCCTAAACTTTTACTTTTGTTTACATGCATCTGTCTTTTAACACATACTTCTTTGTCTAGAATAAAAAACAAACAAACCTGCATGCCATTTTGAGTGACATATAGTACTCAGAACAGGTGCTTCGAATCAGTGAGCAATCAACATGAGCATCGAAACAGATCACATAGAGAGGTAATTCATTGAGAAGACAGGCCTACAATGTTCATATGTCCACATTCTAGGAATCAGCAAATCAGAATATTACAGATTAATTAAAAAATGGGTTAATGCAAACATTCAACTTAAGCAGTATATCCTAGAGACCTGTCTTTGCTGAATTATATCTCTGTGTATTCAGGCTCTATGTTCACATTGCTTACCCTGTGAGCTCTTTGAGTGGAAACACCTGTCCTATGCCACATGGTGTTTTTTCCACAAGGAAGGCAAAAATGTGACAAAAAGTTGAGCTATAGCTTTAGAAATAGAAGCACTGCATCTTAATTATGAGTCTGCTGCTCTCTCTAACTTTTTCCATCATTGGTCATTAGTGCAGTGGAGAAAGATAAACTCCGACCTAAGAAATTCATTACAAGATTCTCTACAAGATTCATACAAATAGTCTTAAACACAAATATGTCATATGACTGTGTTTAAATGCATTTAAGTAACAAGGCTTTCTGGAATTAACTGATTATTTTAAAACTATCATGTAAACAAGAAAGCTGAATCAGATTACAGACGAGTTTGTTTATGCTCAAGTTTTTGAGTAACCAGGTTACTGCAGTGCATATAAATACATTATCTTTCTGCTTTAACCAGATATCTTAAAGTAATCAGGCTAATGAGATTACATGTGTCTGCAGATAAAGTGTTTTTTTTTTCTCTTTGGTGCAAATTGCTGTAAACCAAAAAGATGCATCTTCCAAGCACAGTTAAATACAGATTAGAAAGTTAAATCTATTTACATCAACAAATTTAGCAATGTTGGCATATTTTTGCTTAACTACTTGACAGAGTAACATATTAACATTTGTTTCAATCTTATTTTGGCTTTAAAAGTGGCATGCTTTACCCAAACACACCGGACTTTGTACAAAGCGAATCAATAGTTCATGCTTGCTGGCCAACAGCCCAGTACGGATGACAGAAATCAGGAGACTTGACACAGCTAACAACACATGTCCAAAACATACAACCCTCCCTGCTAAAAGAAATTTAGACAAGGGAAAGACTGCAACCACAGAGCTTCCATAACTAAGCCTACTTAATCCATGTGTGTGTGTGTGCACTGAGCCTGAGCACAACTACCTTAATGAAAAGGAGAGGACAGAGAGAACCAGCAGTGTCCAGAAAAGTCTTGGCAGAGGCAACTAGCTCTCTCTCATTCTGTAACTCACTGTCTCTTTTGCACACATATATTTGCACAGACACATAGAAAATTGTGTCCCTTTGGATATCCAAGTTCTGCTGGAATTCAGGCTGACATTAAGCTAATACCCGCACCCAGAACAAACATGGACCCAACCACATGGAACAAGAACGTCAAACCTCCCAATCGTGCCAAGGCCAAAATGTACTTTTAATGGCAGCTTTCAGTCTGTTTGGGTGCCAAGTGGGGAAAGTTTCCCACACAGGGATTTTCAGTCATTTAAGATTATAGACTATAGATCAGAACTGTATCTTTACTATACTCTGGTATGCAAGAGAGGAAAAATTCCTTTTTAAATCTTTTCATGCCAACTTCCATCACTTTTAATTTGTACAAACAAGTACAATACATGAGTGCCATTGAGGACAGACTGTCTGGGACTGTACACCATTATCCCCATTTAAATAGTTTCCCCTCTCTATGACGGCAGCCCTGTTTAAGTCTCAGTCATACAAGCTAGGTTGATTCAAGCATACCATGGCCCTTAACCACAAAACTATATGGCCAAGAATGCCATCAGTATATCCAAACTGCTAGTTGTATAACATTCATCATCCTCACCATACTGACCATTTTTTGATTGTTTATTTGTTTGTGCTGGTTCAATTGTGACAAGCTACTTGGCCTGGCCATCACAGGCTCTGTCATGAAGATGGTCTAAATTTGCCATGGAACAGGATCGGAACACTCGCATGGGAAGTTGACTTCTGTAATCCTTTGTCCTCAGGAGTTTACCATTCATTGCAACACTTAATATCTTTTCAGTTAGTATGTACCCTTTTCCTTGTCCACCACAGTGGCCAGTGGAGTGTTACATTCTTCTCCTGCACTACAAAACATTGTGTACCGGCACTTTGACTCCTTGGATACATGGACAGCACTCACACATACACACACTGACATCTGCCCCCTATGAAAGACCTCACACACAATCTGACCTCTGCATTCACACTTACCTCAGTGTCCTGACCTGTCCTCCGCAGCCTATTTATCCTTCCTCTCTGCTTAACACCTTGTGCACATGTATGTGTGTGTACATTTTCATGTGTGTAAGCATGCATAGAATGTGGTTGTGTACTTTCTTTGTGTGTCTGCTCTCTGTCAGACCTTGGTTGCCCGGGGAACAGCTTTACCACTGAACTATCCCTACCCCCCACCCTTTCTTTCACACACAAACAAACATAGACACACACCCACTTTAATACCTTTGTGTGTGTGTGTATACATACAGTAGTGGAACGGTCTTTGTTTTGGCAGGCAAGCTGGTTGAAATGATCGATGTGTTTTCAGTTACAGTAGACTCCACATAAAAACTGGGCATAAACACAGCAGGATAGTTGAGAGACCAGTGATACACACTGTTGCTCATCCATGTGTCATATGTCTGCAGTGCCTTAGATTAATTCTTATTTTTTCACTTCATATTTGTTTACTTTTGCTCCACAGAGCTATGTCTTGTTAATTAATCATGTTCTCACAATTAACATTTTTCAAAACTGAGATATAAAGCTTACCATTTATTGCGACAGCAACCCCAAATGAGATTTGTGACTGGGAAAATGTTGAGCTGTCCTATTCCCCTCTCTTCCCTTCCTTTCTATTCCCGCATACAAATACAGGGACACTCTCTTATACATTTAAACGTACAGCAGAAACACACACACACAGGTATGGACACAACACATGTGTTCACACAGTCATACAGAAATACACACAGTCAGGCTGTAAATGTCGCTGGGAGGAAATGAAGGCAGCTGTGCTTTTATGGTTTCATCTGGTCTGTTATATTTATCTGACCCTCTCATGTCCTCTCTCCTATACACACTCATTGATTATTCCATCACCATTTTGATGTCAGGTGCGACAGTAAGGTAAAGCAAGTCTCTAGTTGTTATTTGTTCCAAACAGACTGACTACGCACAAAAGGTTTTTACACACATTCACACTCACACCTAGGGCCTGCCCTTTCCCTGCACTGTTGGCTGCTAAGCAACTGTGTGGCCCATTAAAATTATATGATTTATTAAAAATCGATAAAGTGAACAACTGTAAAACTGTTTCCAGCTCTGCCACACATGTGCAACTGGAAACCTGTAACCCTAACAAACATTTATCTAAAAGGCATTTTTCTTGTTTTCTAATGGTTTTATCTTGTGCATGTAGACACTTTTTGCCAGTGCACTCTCAATTACACAACACAAATCAAAGCAGGCTTTACCTTAACTGTACTGCTAAAGCTATGGGGCAGCGCTTGGTATTAATATCTTGCACGTCCTTCTGCAATAACAAATTGCATTAAAATGAGTGACCAGATATGTGTTATAATGCAAAATATGTCTTCGTCGGTGCTAAATGCCAACCAGGCTTATAATGTAGCTTCCTTAAATGCTGTGAAACTACTTATCTAACAGATTCAAGCATTACTGTTCACATATTCCTGATATTTTAATGCGATGGAGGCAGTTTCTCCTTGATCTCAGTCAAGGCTGTCTGTGTTATGAATTTCACAGAACGCTGAAAACTGCCGTGAGCATAGCAGTGGTTGCTGTTTGTTGCTGTGCACATGTTAGAAAGACTGTTACCCTGACCTTTAACACTGTAGTGGTGCCAAGAAGGAGTTTGTTTCTGACTGTGTTTCTGAGCATCTTGATAAAATGCCAAAACCAAAATAAACATTGCGCTTGAACTTCATGTCATCTGTATTTACAAGCATTTTTATGATGCACAAATAGCTCTGAAGCAAAATTTAAATCTTAAAAACTGCAGCTGGAAAGCGCATAGCCCTGAAGTGTTGACCAAATATGTTTGTTTTTTTTATTTTATTTCGTCTGCTCCCTAAAAATACTCCAAAGCTTCTCGCTGCAGATATGCATCCCGCAGTCCTGCAATCTCCAGGTCAGACAGACGTACACATAAACACAAGCAAAGAAATCGCTGGACATCAAAAAATGTCCATGCACACGCACACGCACACGCACACACACACACACACACACAGCCCACTCCCCTCAGTGTGCCTCAAGCTTCTTTCGTCTCTTCACTCCTCTATCAGGTCCTCAGGGGAAAGGGAAACCCATGAAATGATTCCTGACATGACGGATCACAGAGCAGCGCTGGTTGAGCCGTCTGATATCAACACTTTTCTGCCTGACTGTGGACAAGTAAGACAGGGGGATTTGCAATGATTTCCCCTGGCTGTAGCTCTAGCTGGATCTGCTCTGCTGACTGAAGTTACTGAAGCTAGCCCACTGTGCAAGTTAACCCATAGAAACGCTGTGACACGGAACACTGGTAACTCTTCTCCTCCGTATAGTGCATTGAACCTGCTTGTAAATCACATTTTTAGGATTGAAAATACATAACTACTGGGGTTTGTTTGTTTGCACATCCTAAAGAGAGCACAAATGAGATTTTCAACTTGAATATACATTGAGAGCATCTGCAATGTAAGGTGTCTGACTCACATCACTGAAAATAAATGTTAGCCTCCGTTTAGAGTCTGTGGGGAAGCCGTTTTCCAAATATGGACTTTGACAGAAAAAGAATTTACCAATCAATATAAAAAAATAACAAGAAGAAAACAAAGTGTAAAGTTTTATAGATTTGATGAAAACATACTATTTTTGAGCATCCAGTACAAAACCTTGCTTAACCTTTAGACATTGTGTATTTGTAGTGAATTTGCAGTTCAGCCCTGGGATTTAAAGTCAGCCTTGTTGGAGATGCCAAATTCCTATGAGGCAATCATTTCACAAGAGGAAAGATTGTTTTTAATCCCTTTTGCCTGTTCTCACAATTAAAGATCACATCTGGGATTCACCTTGTTGTTGAACAACTGCCGTCTGACACACATGAACATGAACACAGCCATCAAATGACTCGATAGAAAAGGACTGTGAGATACTGTACATTTGCTCCTACAGCTCGCATGTATGAGTGACACCAAGAGGGAAGAAAATCACCTGCAAATCTTCCTATGAATACCAATTCTTACCCCGTAATTTCTCCATAGTTCTACGTTCTGACATGAACTTAACTTCCTATCAGTGTCAAAAGTGTTTGATGTTCAGGCAGACTGCTCATTAGCATGCTGAGATGCTCAGAGGTGTGAGCCACAACAATATTATTGAATTTTCAGTCTTTGGTTTCCTCTTGCTGTTTCAGCTCAACTCATTACTTGGATGTTTCCAAGGAAGTCTGATCAAAGTTCCGGATTTAATGGATTGTCTTTCTCGGCTCGTCATACATCGCCCTTAAGTACAAATCAACCAGGCCTGGAGAAATGCATCAAAGCATATCAAGGTATCAAATGTTCCCATCGTTTCTATCTATGTATCTGTTTGGAGCTGTGGAGTGCAGACGGGGTAGGTGGAAGTGTTCTGTCGTTTTTTTCTCTCGCTATTCTGAGGATTATATTGTTTAGAAATACGAATGTGGTGTTCCTTTATCATCCAATAGAGACATTTGTGACATATTTTGTGTCTTGTAGATAACTCTTAGTCTTCTCTCACTTTGCTGAACATATTATACAAAGCAAAGGCAAAACAAAAAGAAGACAATGAAAGGAAGAAAAACTGCAGAGTGTATTCTGGATCATTTTTGTCTGAATGAAAAATATCTTACCTTCAAGGATGACTTCTTTGCCAGTTTTTTTCAGCGCTTGCACAGCCTCGTCGTGTGTGGCCTCTCGTAAGTCATAACCATTGACAGACAGTATGGCATCTCCAACATAAAGTGCCTCAGTCTGGTCAGCGGCAAGGCCCTTAAAGATTTTGGAGATGAGGATTGGCATCTTGTTTTCCTTGCCACCTGCATGACAACAGAGGAAAATCATGGTGTTGTTTCGTCTTAGTTACATGTGCTCACTTTTGCACAGTGCAATCAAAACACGCAAGTTTTGGCCCCAATTATTTTCATAAATGAGTTTGGAATTAAATTCTTTCCTACTTAAACAATCCACAATACAAGGTGCAAGTGCCTGTGCCAAGAGCGTATTCTCACAAAATCAAATTATGTATTTTTTCTCATACCCTGGCAAATGCAGTACTGGGTGAAAATGTCATTATATTCACTGTGGCTCCACACCAGAATGTATAGTTTGTGAGGTGCAAAACTAGAAAAATGAGTGGCTGGTTAGTAGCTGTAACTCAGAACAAAACAGCCGCCATCCTACACCTATTATGATTCCAACACTGCACTCCTCATTTAAAGCCACTTCAGTCACCTAAGCTGCACAAGAGCATATGAGGACAGACAGACAGCAGCTCCTGCCCTCCTGTACTAACTTCTCTCCCTCTCCCTCCCTTTCTCTCTCTCTCGTTAAATGAAGGTCAGCTAGTAAGCTGATGGATGTACCTCTTGCTGTGGGCCTCCACTCTTCCCGAGAAATA
This sequence comes from Chromis chromis, assembly GCA_900302755.1. NCBI lineage: Eukaryota > Metazoa > Chordata > Actinopteri > Pomacentridae > Chromis > Chromis chromis. Next base: position 32,805 of record OMNN01029217.1, read on the forward strand.
TCATCATTAATGTCAGCCGGGCCAGAGGCATTCAAGCTAGTGAGAAATTATCTAAAAGAGGATTACATTTAATTAATTTTAAATGCATCTTCCACGGGGTGTTTTTCTGGGTGATTCTTTCCCATTTACCTCATGTGTCTTTCGTTGGAAGCAACTGTCTTGTAATCTTAATAAAAAACTACTACAAGTGTCATTCACACTAAGTTTTAGAAAGTGTACATTTTAGAAAGAGGAATTTACCAGCTTCTTGACCTCTGTGTGGCATCACATAGTTTTTACTGCATGACTGAGTTTGAGAAGTGAAGCTATGCTCTGCACTTACTGAGTTTCTGAATCATGATGTTGTAATAGACATTTTAAAGTGGACAAAAGCACAAAATTCACCCAAATCACTAACTTCATTAACTGTTTTGACTCTTTAAATATATAAAATGCAACTGAATTTGTCACAGGAACATATAGGGTACATACAAGTGTATTAGTATTATTATTAATATCAACATTATTAGGGGTTGACTGATTATCAGCGTGATCAACTATCAAATCCGATATTCAGCAAAGTTCTGATTATTGGTATCATCATTTTTGCGCAATGTTGGCTCTGATGCAGCCACCTCTCTGTATCTGTACTCATCACTCTATGGACTCAAGCTATGTCAAGCTCACAGCACTGTCTGATTGTTACACATTATGAGTAGCGGACTATCAACCTTGAAGGATAAATGATGAGGAGCTCTCTTTTAATTGAGCGTATGTAAAACATAAAGGCTGGTTGGAGGTCATGTTATCCTAAATTTTGATACTAAGATATTAATTTTTATTACATATGGACCCTAGCAGAGAACAGCTCTGAGCTGCAGTTCTTACGGACTTTCTGTGAAATAGAACTGCAGACAAACTGTTGGTCTGATCAGTACTACCTGATATTCTGACATTTAATTTAAAATAAAAGACTGCACTGTACTGTTGCAATCCCAAAATTTTAATAAGCAGGGCAGCTCTGTTGAAAAAAGTAAGTAGCAAGTGATCCTGTTAAAAAAAATACATGGATGAGACTCAGTGACAGGATCGACATGTACTTGAAGGTTATTATAGACAGCTGGCTGGAAAACTAAGCACGAACAACAGTGAGACTTAACACAACCCACCATATTGCAAAAGAAGAGAATCATTATACAGAATACGCTCACAGTCATAGTAAATACATATATACAGTATAATTATTAGCAAAGCACTTATTTAATGTAATTACGATGGAAGCTATTAATATGTGGTCCTGACTGTCAATTTAAATTTTCCGACATCCATTGTCCTTCACGCTCACCCCAATCCAAGCTTTCCCAGCTGGTTGGAGGATTAATTCTGAATACTTTCCAGTCACAAGTTGCTTCTCTAACCTTAAGATTACCTTTGCCCCCAGTTTACACTGCCATAACTATTATGAACTAAATTGCTCTATAATCTCCTTTCGCTGCATGAAAACTCCACAGCACTACTACCAATACACAAACGGCAGAGTTATTATCTGAATCAGCTACATGAAAGGTTTAAAACCTTCACACTAGCCATTACCTGGTCTAACAGGCAGAACAGCTCCAACTGATTTGCACAAAAATTGAGGAGTAAAAAAAATCTAAACTGCTAAATATTAATTAGTAATATGGCAAAAACTAGAATTAAAATGACACTATGTACCACACTTGCAGTGAGAAGGTGATCCAACCATAAAATTAATAGAATTGAAAACTAACGCAGGGAGGTGTTGCACACTTCAACAATGACTGCCAGGACAGTGAACTATGTGCTTCATTAAAACTGACATAGGTTGGCTACATATCATGCAAACAGCTCATCAAAGCACTTCCCAATTTGCCAGCTGCAGTTCTACTTCGTAAATGGTTTGACAAGAAGGCAAAGGAGCTCTGTCTCTTTGAGTCAGCCAGAGGATGATAGTAACACTGATGTCGGAGTGAAAAGGGGATGACATTAGTGTCAAAACAACTTTGGCACCAAAAGGACAAAGGTACATTTAGATAGTAGACTTTCAAATCAATACAGAGACAAATGTGAGGTGAGGGATGGTTAAAGAGATTATTTTACTTTCTAAACTATTAAATCTAATCTGGGGGCAGCCAAAGGAGGTGACTACAGTGACAAGAAACCCTCACAGCACCCTCACCCTTTTACAGCATTACATCACCTTCCTCTCTTCACAGACTCTGAGGTTTCACTCCAGTCTGAAGTACCTCTTACTGACATGACCGCTGAAAAAACATATTTGACATATTGTAGTAAAAATAACCGCCAATATGTCCCTGACTCCTACACAACCCTTATTCCCTTCCCATTCCTGCCTTTATTATTTCAACTTTTCATGTCAGACACAGTTGAGCACCTTCCAGCTGGCAGCCTGTCACTCAGCTGACCTGTGGGAGGCAGTGTTGGAGATGGGGTGGAGCTACATATGGCAGGTAAATGAATGGTACATGCTTGTACAGCACTGACATGTACCTATTAGGGTAATTCCGTGCTAACAATGTGATTGTTCAGCACGTAACTTTGTCAGACTTCATTGAATGAGACAGATATAGCATAAAACAGAAAAAAAAACCTGTGTACATATTCCTGATTGTTGTGCGGAGCCACATAAGGAGAGGAAACATTTTTAGTAAAAGATATGCTATGTAACACTTCACCTGAGCCCCGTTAACTTATTGTCTATGTGAACATCTGAGCTAGTCTGAGTTCGAGGAAACAAGTCTTTTCATATTTTCACAAAAATCCACCAATACATAAGGACTATTACAATCATGCCTGGGATTGTTCTAAATGTAAACAGTGTCTTTTTATGATACTGTCCACTGACTGCTTGTGGCAAAACCCACTGACCTCGCACCTAAGTGGCTTAGAAAAGAAAAGAAAAAGTTCTGCAGAAACAGACTCCTCCTCTATTTGACCAGTGGGCCTGTCTAGAGACCTGGAGTCTAGCTTCCTCGCCGCCCCTCTTAAATTTAGACATGTGAGTAAAGGTTGCCTTCATGCTCTTCTGCAAGCTGGGGTGGGCTCCCTAAAATTAACACTAGTGGAGTACTCCACTCCCAGCCGCATAGCTTTCATCTTTAGCCAATGACAACTGACTGCTGTGGGCTGCTCCTCTCAGCTGTTCACAATGTGGTGTCAGCTAGCCCACAACAACTTTTGCTCTGCTCTTTCATTTGCTTCACCCTGTGTGTTTCTGACTGACACTTTTTCTATTTCCTCCTTTCCACTCATTTGACCTCTTTGGGCCGCTCCATGTCCCATTTGATCTGTGGCTTGCTCTCTGTGCCTGCGCCTTTCTCTTTCTATCGCTTTGTTATAACCCTCCTCCCTCGCTGCCTTTGAACAACCGGCATCACAACAATGTCAAGCCAACAGGCTGCCAGCTATGATTTTGCTTTAATAGCATGCTGTCTGATTTTTCAAAACCACCCATTTCCACAGAGGTGGACATTACATTTATGTCATTAGGGCCTGGCTTTGTTTTGCTGTTGGTGGCAATGGTGGGAGAGCTAAAATTAGCATGTCACCAGCAGCTACAATGATGAGCCATCTTTGCGACATGATAATAATGTGATTTCACAATTATCCATCACATCGACCCGGTGCATCAGCCAGAGGCCAAGTGATTACCTGAGAATACAAACCTGCCAGGAGGAGGAGGAAGCGTCAAGTCATACACATGCAAGCCCACACACATCCTGCATATAGATATCAGAATGCACGTCCATTATTTATCATGGCTTTTACTGCATTGATGTTTGTTGTGATGCTGTGTGCATGACATCCCAAGGTGAGCGGCACAGAAGAGTCACAACTTCACCATTATAACCCCAAACAGGTCTAGTTTAACTAACCAAGGAGGTACAACTCTCGATATTGTGGCTATGAAATTAAGAGACACAAAAGACATCATTAAGCAAGCAAGCTGTGTAAAAAGAGAGATTCTGTGGGTATCAATGTAGCATGCTCTACAAAACTAAACAATTTTGGCCACTTCCATATAATCAAATCAGAACATTTCTCCAACTGTGCAACTATTGCGCTATCCATTACATCTTTTGTATTTACATATCTTCTAAGTGCTCATCCTTCCCGGGCCTTCTCCACATTGAGATCTCCACAGAGATAGTAGCCTGTTGCTGCAGGTCCAGGATTGAAGACGAAGAAAGGGGCTTTTATGAGCTCCTGCACAACACAGCGCAGGTATGTAAGCTTGGCTTGTAAGATATGGAGAGGTTATAACCTTTTCCTATTGAGAGGTTATAGGAGCAACACTGGTGATGTGCAGGGGGGTCTCTGTGTGCATGTAAACTGCTGAGGTTTGCTCATTGAGAAGCCAGAATTAATCAGAGAAAGAAGATATTTAAGCTAAATTAGTCGTTTACATACTATTCTGGTAAAACAGCAATGAATTTAGTCCTGTCTTTTCAGTGACTGCTTTTACTGCATGTGTAAGAACTAATGATTAGATACTGTGTAGGGTTTAAATTAAGTTTTAGAGCCAAAACAAATGCAAACAGTAGCATGTTTGTTGCAAACATGCTAGTTCTCTGGCTATAGTTTAGCTGTTGAACCCATAAATAAAGCACAAAAAAAGTTAACTTTACTATTAGTATTGATAGTGCAGAAAATAGACAGGTCATTTTGCAACTGTTGTAACTTTTCACACCCCACAAGAGTACTATTCTTTATACAATGACGTGTATTTTCCTCCTTTTATTGCATGAAGCAGCTTATTAAAGTCAAACCTCCAGGCTAACGTTGCACAACAGTAGCTAACTAATTGCCATCTCCGGTGACTCCGGGCAACTGAAATGGTTCCCCGTTGAGGTAAGGCACAGCTTGAGAAAATCACAGCTGTCACTTCATTTCTCAGCAAACAACAGCCAATTTATTGTAAATGAGTATTTGTCTCCACAAAACGTGGTAAAAGTGGAATTTGCGGCGCACTTAGAGGATTTAACGGTCAGTCTGAAGTTAGCTAACTTAACTGGCTGCGGTGTTTCCTCGCCGCCGTTGACAGAAGCTGCTTCAACTCCTCGCTAAAACTTGTGTTCACTGACAGTAAGTCGCCGTTTCTTTTTTTTTTTAGAAGTTTTTCGCCGTTTTTTTCACTGTCTGTTACCTTTAATGCTGATACCGAGTCCTCCAACATCTTGCTTGGTAACTCGCACGGTGCGCTTCACGTTGGTGATGGTTTCCGGGACCGGGGACGTGCTGAGGTTCGGGGGGTCTCCGTTGATAGCGCCGGCGGGACTTGGGCTGGGCTTGGC
>OMNN01029219.1:0-23621 GCA_900302755.1 Chromis chromis
GTGTGTGTGAGAGCTTCTAACTGGTTAATGACTTGGATTGTTTTGTGTGTCAACACTTTATGAATATAACCTCACAGCTACGCAGGAACATTTTTGAATGTGTGGATGGATGGGGCCTGCAGGACTGCCCGAGTTGGTTAAATTGAGCATGAGGACATTACTAGAGAGAGGTCACAGTAGAAACACTGTGTACGCACAAACACACACACACACACACACACACACACACACACACACACACACACACACAGATGTTTGGGATGCCGGTAACCCCCTGGTGTTGAGCCAGACGGATGTCGTTCCCTCTCTGACCTTATTTTTGCTTCACTTGACATGCCTTGATGATGTCAGAGCTGCTAAGCAGAAACATAAATAAAGGGCGGCGACCACACTGCCCGCATGGAACAAATTAGACTGACAAGTTCCTGTGTGCAGCGAGTCCACGGCGCACTGCATATTTCAGCTCATGTGTAAGTGACAGACCACGCGAGAGTGAGAACTGTTTAACAGAGAAAGAAACAAACAGAGGACAAGATGGTTTATGGATGACATTTACAAGCATATTCGTACTCTTTAACGGGCCCAGTTTGGTTAAACAGGAACCCAGAGTTACTGATGTACATAAAGCAAAACATGTGGAAGAAGAAGAGGTATTTTTCCTGTCTGTTAATACCATGATTTTACAAAGTTATGGCCTCCTTTCATATTGGTATATCTAATCCTTTTGTAAACTTCCTTTGTGACTCAGTTTGCCGTATCCTGCCAGAATATTTCCCCTTCATCAAGCAGCTATACAACAACAATGCAACGCAGAATTTGACCTCCTTTGAACTGATTAAGGGGTGTATTTTTTTAAGGCCACAGACATGAAACACTGAGACCCAGCAGGGAATTTCTTGTTACATCCAGATGGATGGGTGAATAAAAAATATTCATAAAAAAAGATGAATAATTTATGCATTATATTTGCATGTTTTTGGGAGTGGTTGGGTGCATTTGCATGTGGTCGTTCTGGTCTTTGCACAAAATAGGCCTCTGCTGTTACTCATAGTCCTTGCTGGAAAAGGTCCTAAAGTTGTTTGTTACAGCTTCACAAAATAAATATGCTCACAGTAAGAGATTGCCAAGCAGTGTTATTTGCTATGATAAATATGCTATATTTAGCTAAATGAGATGCCGTGGTTGAATACCAGGGTTCACTGATAGTGCAGATCATCTACACCAAACAAACAAAAAATACTGCAAAATTGCTTCAGTCTTTCTGAGGTATAAAAACTTCTAATGAAATCATGTTCAACCAACAAATTACATTGACTTAGGGGAACAATCTTTTCTTCTACCTCCACAAGTATTTTTATTTTTGAGTCTTATCTAAAATTACCCATTCATGTTAAGGTAGAGGAGGGGACTTGAAATCCTGGACTGAAGGTAAACAAAAATTTAGTTATCAAGCCAATTTCATTAAGTTACCTCAACTTAAACTTAGTTTTAAATCAACTAACGCAGATATTTGAGCTCAAATTACATGCAGTATTAAGTTGCCAACATTATTATTCCATCAAAATTATGTTTCCAACTTTAAAGGCTTATCTAAATCAGTGAATTTGATTTTTTTTTTTTATCCCATCATGCATCTATTTAAATATGTCCCTTGAGTTACTTTTTAGAGTGTATGTCAGGTTTTTTTTCGAAATCCCTTGAAGGAGTCATGAGAGAAACTTGAGGGGTCCAAAGATGAGGAACAGGTTAGACAAACATGACACAGGCATTCGCTTCATTTCAGTGATCAAAAAGCCAAAAAGGAAGTGAAGCATTGATCAATAGCGTTGTTCTATTTATATGTCTATAAAGCTGTAAACTCCTGACTTCCTCCAAGCCTAAAACAAAGAAGGTTGATGAGCCTGAAGCAGCGAATGAGGTCAGTCCCTGGCCGGCAGCAGTAGAGGTGATGATAACAGAAAATCTTCAACAGAATCTGAAGAGAAAAGAACAAAGGCTGGTTTACGAGAAGCAGCAGAGGAGCAGGAGGTGATGGCAGGAGAGATGAGTTAGAAAAAGCAGGAGGAGGGAGAGAAAATGAAAAATAAATAGGTTTGGAGAGCAGTGAGAAGGAAAGAAAACGGGACACTGAGAGAAAAAGGAGGAACTGCATTATTTGTGGTTGTCTCAGCATTGTGTAGAAGTTGAATGCCTGGGTGGAGCGCCGATGTTTGGTACAATTATTTGACATGGCGTTGACCCTTCACAGGAAATCTATGCCATTTGGTGGACGCTTTTATCCACACAACGCTTTACAGTAGCACAAGTGCATTCATTTTTAGCTTGGTGGCCCCCCCCCCATGGGGAATGACCTTCTCCACTCAGTGTACTATTGTGCTTTTTGGCAGACGTTATGTTTTTATTAAAGGAGATTAAAATACTGGACCACACAGCAAAGAGTGCTGACGTTTTATTGGGGGAGCATAACTTCACTTATTAACAGTTTTCACGGAACAACTGGTGCTTAAATAAGGAAGTGTTTCTGTTTATAGCTTGTTTGGTCTACAGTAATGTTGATGAGGAGCAGGTGCTGGAAGTTAATGATTCTCTTAGAGGATATTTTAACTGTAGTTATTAATACACTCATGCTTTGTGTTTGTATGTGGTGATATAAGTACCATTCTGTGCATGTGAGCTTTGGTGACTTAGGTCCCCTTAACTAAATGATAACTAAAGTTATAATAAGAGTCCCAAAAAGCCTGTAATATCCTTTTTGTGAATCAACCTTGTGGAGAAAAAGGCTTAAAAAGTGTGTTATCTGCTTGAACATATATTTAGTGTACTGTTTTCTTCTTGTGTGTGACATCAAATACCCACTGTTTAAACTTTTAACTGCCTTCATGCTTGTATTTAAAGAGCCCATACTCTGCTTTTTTGGTTTTCCATTCCCTTTAGTGAGGTAGTTTTTTGTAGATGTAAAAAGTCTGCAAACTTATGTAACCAACACTAGCACACTTTCGTTGGGACAGCTTACCAATTAGAGGGGTCCTTTAAGAGAGAGGAGCTAAAACAAAGTGTTTTCAGGTGTCAGGGTGCGATTAGAAGCTGCAGCAAGGTACAGCGTGAGAAAAATAGTGTTTTTTGAACATTAAAGCATTTACATATGAATAATATGGGGTCTTTAATAATCTGGCTGCAATTTTGGCTCCCCTTCTCACTGGCTATTGCAGCCTTTTGCTCCACATTGAGAATTTGACACATGAGAAAAGATGGGACATATTTAATAACTGTTATGCAGCAGCTTCACCGTAACGTGATATTATGATGAGTAATAAAAGAGGCCTATATACTGTCTAACGTCACACCAAAACATGTTAATTTGTGTGATTTAAATATCTTGGATTAAAGTCAAAGTGAGTGTGTATGTATAAAATTACAAACCCAACATAGTGTGGTTGAGAGATTTTTTAACAACAGAGGAGGAAACGTTGAGGCAGTAATGCAGCAGGATTGATGGGAAAACTGCTAAAGCTTTCACTCAAGAGGCTACAGCATGACGTAGTGCCTCTCACATTCCTGGGTTATTACTTAAAGATGTCTGCTTGTCATTGCTTCTCCTGCTCTCATGCTCTCAATGCCTCTCACATTGGGCGAGCCACTCGCAGCAAATTTCCACTGCACAGAGCGGTTAAAGGAAATCCCTGTCAGTTCATCAGAGCAGCGTTAACATGTTATGAAAAAACTAAAACCGATTCGAACATGACGTAGGGAACATCGAGCTGTAATGGATGGAAAACAGTGAAATAAGCGCTTAAAGTTGTGTTTAATCCCATCCCCTATAAGAGAGGAAAAGGGGATTTTAACATGGTTTGGATGTGGACATGGTGTTTAGACGTGGAAGCTGTCAAATCTAAAAAGCAAAGATAAATAGGATTAACGGAGGACTGCGCAAAACATTTCCCTTAAATATCTGAGGATTTTTGTTCGTGATGGTGTTCTGTTGCAGGAAGCTGATGCATGATTATTCAGTGCGGTGGAATCCAGTCTGGCAAAGTCCCGGGTTCTGATGGGAACTGAGCCGGTCAGAATAGGCTTTCTGTCTGTGTGGACACAAACACACACACACACTCACACACACATTAAACACACACTGTTCCACTTTCAGAAAAGCTACTGAGCAAGGAAGAAAGTCAGCAGAGAGGGGAGAGATTTACGGAGGAAGTGAGACGTAATCTATGAATTATATATACACACTGAGACTATGATTTCATTCAGGGGAGAGCCCACACACACTACCCCCCTCTTTCTTCCACTTCTTTCAGCCATTAGGCCTTCATTTGCTCCTCACTGATGAAAATATACTTTGACAACTTTATGAAGTTCTGTCATTATAACATGTTCGCCTCCTGTTTTTCTGTCACCACAGGTGGAGGAGGAAAGCGGAAAGGAAGGAGCAAAAAATGGAAGGAGATCCTTCGCTTTCCCCATATAAGCCAATGTACTGAACAGGGAAACGGCATCGGTACGTGCTTGGGTGTCCCCCATGTGAAGAGAGTGTGTTAGTCTACTTGTGTTTCCAAAGGCTGTGTGTTGAAGTCTGTGTGCTTTTTGTTTCTGCAGACAGGGACTATGTCAGCATCTGTGAGAAACAGCCCATCGGACGGCTTCTCTTCCGTCTTTACTGTGAGACCAGACCCAAACTGCAACGATGCATCCAGCTACTGGACGCGATGGTACGCACACACCCATAGACTGTAAAGAAACAATGGGCATAGACTCCAGGTCTTAAAAGTGAAGTCAACGTAACTTAAACCTGCCTGCCAGCAGGGGGCAACTCCTTTGGCTGCAAAAAGAAGTCAGATTGTATAGTAGTCTGTAAGTAAATTACCTCACTTGTCACTTGATTTGTTACCTCACTTAACATTTTCCTAATGAGTTTAAGGCCTCAATCATGAGTTTTAAGTCTTCTCCAATACAGAATCATGTTCATTTTGTAAATTATGGTCCCATTTAGAGTAAATTAGAGGACCAGGACTATCTTATGATTGACATGTTGCTACCTAATAGGTGTGCATTGGGTCCTCAGGTTCTCAGTGTTATCAGGTTTGGTCTTTTCTGGTTTTAAAGGACTATGGTGGTGTTCTTCAGAACCAGTTTATAAACCAATGGGTGTTGCATTTGAAGAAACTACCCTGATCAGGGAAAATCAACTCTGATGTATGCTACAAAATAAGCATAGTGTCAACTAACTAGTGACCACAACTATGAACTTCCCTACAAATCCCCATCTCCAGTTCGGCACACATATGAGCTGTGGATTACTTGCAAAGTTTAGTAATTATAATGACCATAGCATGATTCCATCCTTATTTTATGTAATGACCGAATTGTACTTATCACATCATTTTATAAACCTTTGAAGCCATTAGTCGTGGACTTAGGCAAGCATCCAGTTTGGTAGGTGGCACTGTCATGGAAAACAAGGGTCCTAGAAATGTGGGCCTGGAATTGTGGTCCTGAAACTGCAGCCCCTTCTGCTGCAGAGACAATAATGTTCAAACGCAAAAATATTAAGCTACAACTTAAGTTCTCTTGTGGCTTCACACATGATTAAAAAAACCCACTCACCTAAATGAAAGTCCTTTGTGTAACCCATTGTGCCACCACATCCTACTCCCACTGTTGCTCTTTACATTATCTTGCCTGATCAGTGAAAAGCCTAGTGATTGACTAAAGTCTCCCATCGTGTTCAACATTTTCTAAAGCCTGAAAACAGAGACAAGACCTTTTGATTCACAAGTTATGAAGGATTTTTGCCCAGTGATGCCAAAACAATACCGACAACCCCAGCTTGAACCAGCCGTTACCATTAGCTCAACCAGCAACAGGAATGAACATCAACTAGAAGCAAGCGACTTGCTTTTATTTACTTCTGTGTGGAATTAAAGTTACGTTGTCTGAAAAAATTACTTGTAGGAAATCTTCCATATTTCATGAGCTGCACATGATAGATTCTGCAATTGAGAGCTTGTTCTCAGGTGTGAATATGTCATCGGAGTATCGGGTATCGGAGTAGCTCTTTTCTGGCTGAATGCAGGTCTAGAAACACCCGTCCACTTTTCCTCTGTACTCACTTTGATTACAGCTTTGCCTGCAAATGCACCGATGCTGGGTCATGCAGCCAGAGGAGACAATTAAACTGAGTAGTGATTATTCAACCAGCCAGATTCTCCCCCGTCCACCCAGCTTGCCCCCCCCCCTTCCCCACATCTCTCGCTGTGTCTAGACGAAATACTTCCCACATGACACATTTAAGTCTTTATCTATCTATGCCCAGAATATCTTTGCGAGCATGTGACAGGACAGAAAGGACAGCATTGTTCCCCCGCAACCACCCCTTCCAAACCCGACACACACCCCCAGCCCTCCCCTTCGCTGTCTCCCCCCCTGCTTTAAACCACCCGGCCCTAAAAGTGACCATCACCCTTTCGCGAGGGGGGAAACCGTTCGTCCCCCAAACACATGTTGGAGCTAATTCTGCAGTCCCATGTGACAAACTGTGGAGGCCAGAGCTGTGCTTTGTACACTGCACTTGACAATAAACTGGGTCTGAGGGCGATTACAACCGAGCAGGTGCTTGTATGTTAAGTGATTAAACAACATCTGAGCCCTGTGCAGTTATTGTGACGTTTACTAGATGGTTTTATTATGTAATCTGCTCACTAAGCCTTTCAGAAAGTGCGTAGAGGAGTTGGGAATCAGTGAGACGTACGGCTTCGGAGGAGTCATGAGGAAGCATGAACACAACAACTCAGGAGGAAGGGTGTGTGTGTGTGTGTGTGTGTGTGTACATTTTTAGGTGTGCGTTTATGTGTGTTGGATCCCCTCTGCTTCCAAAAGGCTAAAGGGGCGTCTTCTTTTCCACTTTGGCTGACCCCCCACCGGCAAAGGGTGGGAGTCAGACAGCTCATTTACTCAGGGTGTGTGTGTGTGTTTGTGTGTATTTGTGTGTGTATAATTTCTCTGGAGCCTCTGATAACAAAGCTTCAGTTAATCAACACTTGGCAGCAATTCTCCCTTTCCCTCTGTCTTCCAGTCCAACTCTCACATATTTACATTTGTATATACAGTATGTATTTATCGCTGGACTCCTCCTGGCTTTGTGTCAGTGTCCGTGACGTTGTGCCTTTTTACAGCCAGCTTTTTTTTTTCTTAAGCTCCGGACTTATGTGTGTATGCACTTTTATATATACGTGAATATGTGTGTGTGTTTTGTAGTGGAAAGCTGGTGACGCTGGTGTGACACACTGTGACACTCCAGGACCTCAAGGAATCCCACCGTGTTTACTGTGTGGTTGCCAGGCAACGCAGGAGCATGTTGGAAAAAAAAAACCCACTAATAGAAAGAGCCGGGGCCAGCGTGCTGCACCGATGCCATGTTGCTTCCCCGCTTTTTGAGAAGTTAAAAGCATTGGCTACGAAATGCGTCAGAGGGCTTTTCATGTCGTAGGCCCCGGCGAGATGTCCAACGGCCAAACCTGTTTGTGTCAGCGGCCACATATGTTCAAACACGGAGGCCAAGAGCAGCATATGTCTGTGTGAGAGTGACAGCGACACACAAAGAGTGAGAGGTGTGTGTGTCTGTGGAGCGGCCTTGTCACCGCTAAACTGCAGCTGCTTCCTCATTCAAATGAAACAACAAATTAAGCGTTTTCTTTCTCATTAAAGGCTCGGAGAGAGAATCTGGGAGTCGTTTTTGTTTTTCGACCGTTGGAAAAGCAGACAGAGGATGGGAAAAGTGAAGCATCCGGTTTAAGTTCTTTTTGGCCAAAGTCCTAAATCACCATCAGTGTAATTTAAGAGGATATACTCTTCAGTAACATGCCATTTATCTCAGCTGACTTCTTCTGGTTGGATGGTTATAAAACACTTGAGTTGTGTTTAGTTTTTTTCTCCCCTCTTTTTCCTTCTATTAACCAAATTGTGAGTCTATGCTGTACAGATAAAACAGCACTTTGAGGCAAATTTGTGACTTGTTTTGACTAGGAATGGAGGCTTGAAGAATCTTTTTTATTTCTTTTTAATGAATGCTGAATATTTGATGTCTTACGAGTCCATTTGGGTTGGGCGCTTAATAAAACATTTACTCATGCTTTGTAGGTCAGGTAGAGAATCCGCGTATTTGCTGTTACAAATGCCAATAAAGTCAATAATAAAAGGTCAGAAGGTGACTCAGTTTCTAATAGGAAACAAGAATGCTGCTGTAAATGTAATAAACTGTCTTTACAACAGTCCATCTAGTCTGCAGTTGTAGATGTCCAGATGCACCGCAGCAGATCTCAGCTAATAAATTAGTAAATGATTGACTAAGCAATAACGTTGGCACTACTTAAAACCAATAAACCATTACAAAAGGTGCATTGTTAGTAAATGGCAATCGCAAATGAATAACTTTTTTTATCCAGACCGTAGGATGAAGTAGATATTATCGCTTTCATGCCTTTTATTGATGTCAATGATTGTATCTAATGGAAATCTTGCACAGCATATTAATGGCATTGTGTTATTTTTGTTTATTTAGGACGACTATGAGGTGACACCTGATGATAAAAGAAAAAGCAGAGGGGACCAGATCATCAAGACCTTTCTCTCAAAACAAGTAAGTTTCTTTATCTGATGCATTTGATCAACTTGTGGGCTTAATTTATTTCACAGTGTAACTTAGTAGCCTTTTAAAGTGATTGATTGACTCACAATGGTACTTGCAAGGGTGTAGTAAGTCACTGTGCACATTAAATATACAAAAATAACAATGTAGTGTTTGTTCAGAGTGTATGAGGGAAGTTATAAATGCTTCTCCTTGGTTTGACGTAGTACGTGTAATAAAAAGTGATGTTTTTGTGTATGTGTGTGCGCATGTTGCTGTGTGTGTGTTTACATGTGTTGATGTAGTCACCTCAGCGTGTAGACATAGCGGAGGTTTTTGCCGACCAGTGCAGAGAGAACCTCGAGCTCAGTCCATGTAAGGAGATCTTCAGCAACTGCCGCAAGTGAGTCACTCTTTTGTTCACTCTCACCTGTCTCTCACCTGTTTCTTTCTCGATATGTTTTAGCTGAAATTTAGCTCGCATCATATTCTCAGCTGTTCTGACTGAGCATGTTGTTGTGCTGTGTGTCGGAGCAGGGCTGTCCACGACTACCTGAGCGGAGCGCCGTTCTTAGACTACCAGAACGGCATGTACTTTGACCGCTTTCTGCAGTGGAAGGTGCTGGAGAGGTTGGTTGGTTTTCGTTTGTTTGCACACATTTCAATATTTAAATGCTGAATGCAAAGTGGTAAATTGGTAAATCAGTGAGGCCTGTGAACTAGATCACAGTGTGTTCCAACTAGGAGGTATGTACCTACTAATGTGATAAAATTGTTATTTAACCTGATTGAACAAACAATGAAAACACAATTACTTCACCAATAATGTAGTAAATGTTCCATCAAAAATGACCCACTTTGTAGGTTACCGGTAAATACCAGTAAAATGTTATTACCATATACATTAGGGCCAGTGGTGGCCTAGTGGCTTGTGAAGCGAACTTGTAACTGGTAGTTCGCCGGTTCGAGCCCCCAGACTCGCAAGAGGTTGAGGTGGGAAAGTGAGAGTGACCGCTTGTCCCAGTCACCACCACTGTGGGCCCACTGCTCCTAGTATGTATAGTTAAGGTTAACTTTGAATAGGATGGGTCAAATGCAGAGAAGGAATTTCCCCAAGGGGATCGATAAAGGTTAGATTATAGATTATTATTATTACATTTTCAGTCAAGTGTAAATTTTAATACATTGTCAGTAAATTATTACATTATCAGGTGTTACACGGTTCCCTAGTTGCAAATGTATTAACCCAAATGAGTTCAAATGAAGTGCTTTACAATATTACCCTTTTTGGGGGATAAAATTCAATTTTAGATGAAGTGTCTACAGAAGTATTCAGCTACATTAAAGTCTGAGCAACACATTGGAAGTGAAGCTAATTTCACTATACTTCCATATAGTCTACTGAAGTACATAACATCTTATTTTATATACATATAATTTAATTTTGCATATGTATTTTTGTATTTGTAAAATGAATAGTAACTATAGCTGTCAGATAAACGTAGTAGAGTAAAAAAGTACAATGCTTGTTCAGTGTAAGGGAAGCATGAAGTAGCATAAAATGGAAATCATCAAGCAAACTAAAATATTTGCATCCTCCACTGCCTCTTTCCCGACTCTGATGATGTTGCAATATAGAACAAAAGCTACAGTCAGTTCTGCATTTCAGCTATTTAAATTTTTATTCAGTAGACCTCCTTTTATTGTGAAAAACCTCACTGAAATTGAAAATCACTCTCTCTTTGTAAAGTGCCTCAGCCAAGATAAGCAGACCTAGCAATAGAAAAACAGCATAAATCATAGATCACATGAAGTTAAAATCCAACAGAAGTGCGATTATAAAGCCATGAACATCCACGACAATCATCCCAAATATGTAATCATTGAAACAAGCTAAATGGCAGCTAAAAACAACCAAAGATCCTCCTAAAACCATAAAAATATCTCAGATTACAGCTAAAGGTAAATCACAAATACATCTAAATATTGGAACTGTTATATAATATACCAGCATAATAAATAACTGTCATATCTGAAGTACAAGAAGAAGAAAAATGTCAGATTAAAACATGGCTTGAGGAGTGTGATGACTGTAGACAGGAAAATATTTGATGCATTCCTATCAGAGGCAGTTAGGAGCAAACAGCAGGCTTTCAGAGCAGCCTTGATTGTATCCGTGTCTGGAAAGCGAAATTACGTACAAGATGCCCCACCCTCTGAACAGGAAACAGACTCGGGATGGTATCGAGTTCCACAGATCATATCTCTGTCTTAATCAATATTACATAAGCGTCTATTAATGGATTTTGCTGTGTCTGTCTTCTGTCAGGCAACCAATCACTAAAGACACGTTTAGACAGTACCGAGTGCTGGGGAAGGGGGGATTCGGAGAGGTAAGAGGCCCAGAGATAAGAGTTCATGATTAAAGTATTTGTGATTTAACAGTAATATGTGAAAAAGCATGTTGTTGTTCTTCTCAGGTGTGCGCCTGCCAGGTCAGAGCGACGGGGAAGATGTACGCCTGCAAGAAGCTGGAGAAGAAGAGGATCAAGAAGAGGAAAGGAGAGTCCATGGCTCTCAACGAGAAGCAGATTTTAGAGAAAGTCAACAGTAGATTTGTTGTGAGTAAACATAAAAGAAGAGAAGAGCAAACTCTTTTGCACGGAGCACTTTTTATATCGTGTTCTCGTCCTCCTCCAGGTGAGCTTAGCGTACGCATACGAGACCAAAGACGCTCTGTGTTTGGTGCTGACCATCATGAACGGCGGCGACCTGAAGTTTCACATCTACAACATGGGCACGCCGGGCTTCGAGAAAGACAGGGTCCAGTTTTACGCTGCTCAGATCGGCTGTGGACTCGAGCATTTGCACAGGGAATCTATTGTCTACAGGTAGATCTGCAGATGTTACGTAGTATTTAATGCAGTTTGATATGTAGTTTAGGTCTATTAGATTCTCCAAGATGGAAAGTCTGTGTTTGACTAAGTTATGTTTGAGTGTAAATTTAGACATTTGTTCTTTACCTTGCTGAATGTTGATTTTCTTTAAAATTCTCTCATGCTGTGTTATTTGTAGGGATTTGAAACCGGAGAACATCCTGCTAGATGACAATGGTGAGTTTTGAAGCTTCACCAGCTCAGGTTTCTGCTTTGCACAGCATTTTGCTTGTTCTAAAAGCCTCATGATGAGCTGTAAGGATGTGTAAAGTTGTAAGTTTTTAAGAACACATAAGCCTCTCTTATGACTCTACTGCTGTGCTGCAGGACACATTCGTATTTCTGACTTGGGGCTGGCCATCAAAGTGCCTGACGGAGAGCTCATCAGAGGCAGGGTGGGGACTGTAGGCTACATGGGTAAGAAAAGCTTCAATCAGCATTTCTGAAGGTAACTTTCTAAGTTCTTAAAACCCTAATAATTCATCTCCGTCTTTCTGCAGCTCCAGAGGTGATAAACAATGAAAAGTACGGCATGAGTCCTGACTGGTGGGGACTGGGCTGCCTCGTTTACGAGATGACGGCCGGGCGATCGCCCTTCCGCGCCCGCAAAGAGCGAGTCAAGCGGGAGGAGGTGGAGAGGAGGGTGCAGGAGGAAGAGGAGGAGTACAACGACAAGTTTACAGAGGACGCCAAGGCCATCTGTAGAATGGTGAGGGCTCGGTGGAAAGTTGTTTGTGTGGAGACACAGAGAGAGATGAATGATGAATAATTGAATGATTCATCTCTGCTTCTACTCGCCCAGCTGCTCACCAAAGACCCTAAGCAGAGGCTGGGGTGCAAGGCGGAGGGAGCAGCGGGCATCAAGGCCCACTCGTTCTTCAAAAACATCAACTTCAAGAGGATGGAGGCAGGAATAGTGGATCCTCCCTTTGTGCCTGATGTGAGTAGTTTATGATACTGTCCACGGTGCGTGTTCAGATCAATCCCACTGCTGAAACCTACTCTTACTGTAGTCAGTAAGCGCTTTCTGTTTTCATCGTTACGCCAGTGGAAAAATGAAAAAAATAGTCCTTTTAAGAGCAGCTAGTAAAATTCCACAATGATAAATTATCTAATAAGATAAACTTGTCTCCTGTTTCTCCTCTCAACCCCCCTTCTCTTTCACGGTCATTGCCCTCTCCCAGCCTCGGGCAGTGTACTGTAAGGATGTTTTGGACATAGAGCAGTTCTCCACAGTCAAGGGAGTAAATTTGGACCAAACTGACAACGACTTCTACTCCAAATTTGCTACAGGCAGCGTTTCCATCCCATGGCAGAATGAGGTAAGTGTGTGCACTTTATATGACATTTTAAAACGATCGGTGCAGTTTGTAGAACTGCTGGAAGAGCTCACTTGCAGCTCACCAATTTTTCTCCTCACTTAATTTTTCCCTTTTTCCTTTCCTATTCTCTCCTCTCATCTTGTTCAGATGATAGAAACCGAGTGTTTCAGAGATTTGAATGTGTTCGGCCCTCAAGGCACGAGACCCCCAGATTTGGACTGGAATCAGCCGCCGGAGCCGCCCAGACGCAGCCTGCTGGACAGGATCTTCAGGAGGCATGTAAGTGAACGTACAGACGCAAAACCCCGACTCACACATTCAAATTAACCCACACAAATTTCTCCTTCTCTGTTTATCTGCCGCAGCACCCAGAGGTGTCTATTTCCAACAGCCGTGTGCAGTCTTCCAGTGTAAACTCTGTGGACTCCATGTCCAACTCTGCCCCCTAGTGGCACCGTGACAGTGTGGGAGCCACACACACAAAGGGAAGGAGCTCCGAAGGGGGCTTCCCCGCTGCTGATTGGTCCACAGCTGGGGCCTGAGCAGCAGCCGGAGACAGCCTGTCTAAAAGCCTAAATGGTCAGCCCATCGGGGAGGGAGGGGGGGGTGACCAGGCCCTGAGACCCTGGGCATTTCTAGTAGGATGGTCAATGTTACCGAGACGTTTGGAAATATTCAGACAAACCTTACTTACCCTCAGGATTGTTGGACTATAGAGCAGAGCCACTGATGTTGATGAAAACAGAAAAGGATAGAAAACAAGCTAATATTCAGGGGATCCACTGTATAATAAAGACCACCACAGGGAATAGAAGATGGGGTCTTGGTGAATTTTTTTGTTGTTGTTTTTCCAGAAAAAGGAATTTCTTTTTTTCAGTCATTTTCAGTCTTGTACTTTCTGGCCTGTATCTTGTACAAGTATCTCTTCATCTATCTGCATCCCCCGAAGTGTCACCATCTGCACAACTCATACTCTTAACTTATTCTTTCTCTGTATTTCACCTCCCATACCTCAGATCACTCCTAAACATTCAGAACACATCACCTCAGCAACCTCAACACATAATGTACATTGCCTTGCGTACACTCAGGCCAAAGATTAGTTTTGTGATACTGTTGTCATGTTGAATTATTGGTTTTTGAAGGTTTTTAGCTGTTTAGAACCACAGGAGGATCAGAATGCGTGATCCGTTTTATACACTTTCTCTAAATATGAGCCTGCAGACATATCATATTGCTTAAAGCACACATGCATACAGTACATACACAATCAGATAGACGCACACACTCAGAGTTGTGAGAATCGTGTTGTGTTTTCATTGCATGGACAAGTGTAAGTATGGACAGCTGTATCCCTTTCGCTTCTGCATACCTCATTCCACATCGTATACACACAGAAGTCTCCCTCGGTTTACAGTGTCACTTTATATTTGACATTATGTGGAGTTTGAAAAACTAATTAATATGCTGTACAGAAGCAGAAATCTTCTTTTTTGTTTTGTTTTTTTGTTTGTTTTTTTGCTCAGTTTTCTGCACAGTCCCCCATGGAGTGGAGAGGAACACATGCACTCAGCCTGACTTAAAAGTTGCACAATTTCAAATAATGTCATGCTGTTTTGTTACCAAAAGAAAATGTTTTACCTCTGATCATTAAGGCACATTATTGTATTGATATTGTCAAATGCCGCTTGTTTTTTTTTTTTTACATCCAAAACGAAAGTGTTCTTGTTCTCCCTATGCCTTTTTTCCATGTAAAAGATATTGCTGCATAGCCATTGTTGTCTCATGTACAGGTTTTTTATATTTTGCCCCTTTACTCTTTAACATGCTCTTCAGAATGCCTCACAAATCTAAAGGGTCTTCCTCTTGTTTTGTGTCCAGCTGTTATCGACGACACAGGGTATGTGACAGGTTTATCTTATCTGAATTTTCTTGAATTGGTCCAGTTCATTTATGCGAGAGTGGAGGAAGAGGAGGAGGAGGAGGAGGAGGAGGAGAGGAAGGCACCCGAAGATCTCGCAAGCACCACACAAAGAAGTGGCCTTCTCGCAGCAGCACAGCCAATTCAAAGGGAGGAGGAGCTCAGTCTCCTCTGCGTGTTTTAAGAATGTGGTATTTTCCCTATTTGAGGTGAAAGCTGGTCCATGCAGTAATTTTAATCGATCTCACACAAGCCTGTTTTTTTCTCTCTCTGCGTACTTGATATGACAAAAAAAAATTATTCTGAATCAGACTGAAGTGCCTCCTTGTTAGTATGATCTCCCAGACAATGCCCACACAGACATCAGCACTTTGTTTATTCTCTGACTGTCATGCTCTGTTTGCTTCGCTGGGGAACGCGTCAACACAGACACACACAGACTCACACGGTTTGTTGGAAGTGAAGGGAAGGAGGAGTAGAGGATGGAGAGGAGGGAGTCGATGAGGGAATTTTCCTTCTTAATGTGATGTACAGCAGAGTGCTGAGTGCATGTGAAAGCCAAACCCACTGTGTCCTTCAAGTCCCAATAAACTCTGTACTATAGTTTGAGTACTCCACAGTTTGTCTGCGTCTTCATTTCAACCTCTTTGCTGTCAGTGTGACCACAGAACATTTCCTCGTTCATATTCAAATAAGTGCACGTGATTACATAGGCACCCTTTTGTTATAGTTCCTCATGTACATTGAACAGCTGACTGCAAAGCTATTATCTTTTCAGTGATATCTACTGCGGTGGCGCAGGTTTGCATTGCTACTTTATTATAATAACATGTAAGATTTGTATAATTTAATGTCACTTATATGATGAACCCCGAATGCAGTGTATCACAGTCAACCAATCTAATCAATATTTACAATTATTGTGCAGTAAGTTGGAGCATTTTGCAGTTACAGGAAAAGTACGACCTCTACAGGTGACAGCAATGTGGATGACTTGAATCTGTACCTGTAATAAATGTAATTTTATTGAAAGGGCTGGTTCACTTTTTTCATAATTAGACACTCTCTTACCCATACTGTATGTAGATGGAAGCAGCTTTTGGTTGTGATCATTCCTCACAGCCATACAGGTAAGGTGATTGCAGTGTAAGAGATGTGAGACAAAATGTACAAAATGTTAAGACATATTCCTAAATGAAGCCAAAGCTGATGTGAGGCTGCATATGTTTTTCAAAGTTGGTGTTTTAGTGTAAAATACCCTCTTTGTGCTAAGCTTATTAAAAGAACTATACGTGCTGTCTAAGTGGATACTACTTTTATGACCTAATGCTTTGTGGTTGTATTCATATGCGGTCACATTCAGTATTATGAAGATGCAAAAGCGAATGAACCACAACTGCATGTTATTTGCAGGTATAATAAGGTGCTGTGGCCACAAACATGTTTATTTCCTGTTGTGACATGCAAATAAAATAAGAATTCAAAAAAGCTAATCACCAAGTCAAACACACGCATCAGATCCATCTGGCAAAACTACAATACACATCATCAGTTAGTAATGGCTGCTTTGTCTGGACATCAAATACTAAAGCACTTACAGAAAGGCACTTACTTTCCAGAAACACTTTTATGGACTCTTCAGCCCTCAGGTTCCAGGTAGGCCTGCCAGCCGAGGATCCACATTAGAGAAATGCCCCAGGACTGCAGCTCATTAAAACATAATGCTGCTCTCGCCAAATAGGGAGTCATTAGAAACAGAGCATATGACCCACTTTGGCTCCTGATTCTTTGTCTCAGATAAAAAAAGAGCTTTATAGTACAGGAGACGTGGGTCTGTCCACTGTGGCTGAGTAATGGGTCAGATAGTACTAGGCCTGTGTGTTCCAGTGTTAAACGAGAGGACACCCCCCGCAGAAGGCCAGAGGGACTGATGGATAATTCCTGCCTTGCAGCCAGAGGGACACAAGGTTGCAGGTTAAGGTTTTGGGATTTATTAATCTGTTCTTGTTTTTAGCCTGTTCACTAATCAGATGACCTGCTACTCTCCTGACAGGTTTCCATTGCTGTGGTGATGTGCACTGTTGACTCTGCGTCTGCGTTTGACGTGCAGCCCGCTAAGGCAATATTACTTTTAGATAGCTTGCACTTTTCTTGGACGAGGTAAGCAAGGTTCACCAAACATGCAAGCAACTTTATAAAAACATGTTATTAACAGATTGTGGGGTGACATCTGACTATTATCTGAGCCTTCTGGGAAAACTTCCAAAAGGAGAGTGATTCAGTCTCACTGACAGAAAGACTGCCACAGAATCATAAACATGGGGTTTAGGTGTGTGCATTATGAAATCTGATGTGTCTGACAAGTTTGATGGTTTTGATATGCAAAAACTGACCTTTTATTTGTACTGCATGCTTGTTTACTTCCTTGCATGTTATTTTATGTATTATGTGTCTATTATCTATTCATAAATACGACAATTCAGCTGTTACCAGAATATGTAACACAAAAAATACTATATAGCTAAAAATAAACTGTCTTCTTGATAGAAAAAAATTACAGGTTTGGTGTCAGTTAATGCTCATATTTTCAATCAAAATGTGCTTGACAAAAAAATCCTACACTTACCAGTTTCTTCACAGTAAAAATGCCTTAAATATAAACTTTTAGCACTGGCATGTATTTGCTATAAGCTCAAGGTTACTTTTAGCTCTTGTGTTTTGTTACATTTCGTTGCAAATTCAGCCGATTCCTTTTCCTTTGATTATGTTTCTTCAATATTTTATTTATCCTCTGAGTTTATTAGAAGGTAAAACAACATATACACATTAAAGAGTGACACCAGATGAGGAAATCATAAGCTATTGGCTATGTGGGAACAAATTTATGTAGGTTTTGTTTACAGTTATGTGTAGCCTACTGATCTACATAGTGACATTACTTCGTTTGAGGTTGATTAGACTACTTGTTAGACCTTTTATTATGAAAAACTATTATAAACATAACTATAAATTACTTGAATGTACTGCCAACACCAGTCACTGAGATGGCTTATGAAAATCCACTGTTTTTATCCATGACTTACAGCTTTACAGCTTACTGCCTCTGGGGGCTGTCATCAGTTCTAAATCACGCTCATGAGAAAAACATTAAGTTTCAAGGTGATAAAACAATGTTAAGTAAGTTAAATGTGTTTTTGAGCTCCTAAAGTGAACCCAGAGTTTCCAGGGTCCCAAACAGATCATTAAGGTTAATGACACTCAGTTATAATGACACCAGAGATATGCGAGGCTCACTCCGAGATATCAATCAAAACAAGGAAGCAACAAGCCAAACTGAATGGAAAATTTCTGCCCTCAAATTCCAGCGAGTGTTTAGGCTGTAATGGGCCGTGAAGGGACGGATGAGTCACTCAGGGTCTCTCCCGCCGACCTTTCTTTCGGGCTCTCATCACTGAGGAGAGGCTGTTTCTCCTCATGTCACCCCACCGGTTTGGGAATATTTTGTGTCTGAGTAATGCGGTGAGGCTCTGAGCACTGGACGTTATCTCACACAGAGTTTGTGAGACTCAGACATGCTCGTCATGTACGTGAGGCGACCTTGGCGACATGGCCGTCAGAACAGTGAGGTGCTGTGTGTGTTTATCTGTGAGGTGATAGCAGGGGCGGCCTTGTGGGCAGAGCTCTTATATATACAGGCACTGGCAAACGTCTACAGATAGAATCTCTGCAGCTCTCTCAGCCATTCGTCCACTTCTTTCCAGAGCATCTGCAGCTCAGGCTGACTTTGAATCTTGTTGATCTACTTGCTTCTACAGTTTTTTTTTAGTTCTCCTAAATCTTCAAGAAACTCCTATAACTGAAAAAATGCTGCCTGCAACTTTTAAACTGTGTGCTGGCATCTCCTATCGGCATATGAGGAACATGACAGGTGAGAGAGAACCCAGTTGGACTGACATTCAGAGCTGCTGCCTTGACCTAGTTTTCTCCTTGTTTTACTTTATGCTAAAATGCACAGTTTCCCAGTGGAGTTCTGCAGGGAACCCAGGATCAGAAGGCCTAATGAATGAATAAACACAAACCTGAATGTTTTATTGTTTTTTTCTTTTTCTGGTGGCTTCTTTTCATTCCATATGCTTCCTGTGTAATTAACATACTGCATGTAAAATGTAGTAACTGAGCACTTTCTGTCTCTGTTTTCCAGGTTTGAGAAAGAATGCCATGGTGGCCATTCATCATGAGCTGAACCGACTGGCAGGTCCAAGCCCCAGTAACTGGATCAGCCAAGTCCGCCGAAGAAGCTCCCTCCTCAGTGAGTCACTCTGATTATTGGAGTCCCATAATGCGAGTAACAGACATGATAAAACATGTAATTCTTGTGTTTCATCAGAGAAATACAGTACCATAACTCTGGGACAGACATGATTTAATCAGCTGCTGCTCTGTTTCAAGGTTCTCGGATTGAAGAGAAGGGGTACAGTGAACAGGAGATGTCTTATGTGAAGCAGGGCGAGGATGCGCTGCAGAAGGCCATCAGCATCCTCAGCGAGCAGGATGGTTGGACCGTGGAAACTGTAGCTGTGAGTACAAAATACAAGTAGAATCATATGTATTTAAAAAGTTATGACTGCAGGTACCTCGCAGTGGGTGATTAAACGTTGACTTCACATGATTTGTTGTTCTGGTGGGAATGGTACATTACTGTTTTCAATGTTAAACAGCACACTTAAGTAGTGTCTGTATCTGTTTCCGCCCTTCTGCAGGCAAATGGAGACAAAGTCCTGAGTAAGGTGTTGCCTGACATTGGGAAGGTGTTCAAGCTGGAAGTGATGTTGGAGCAACCTTCTGACAACCTTTACAAAGAGCTGGTGGGAAATATGGAGCAAATGGGGGAGTGGAACCCGAACGTCAAACAGGTCAAGGTACGATACGATATGACACGATACAAGACGGTACGATACAATGCGATATTCTTTGTTGTCCCCTGTAGGCTTGAGCTAGTGTGACTGTACTTAACATATGTTTTACATAAAAAAAGAACATAGACATGGGAGAGTCAACCATATACTGTAAGAAAGGGATTACTTTTTTGAATGTCGTTGTTAATTTACTTCACTGTTCATAAAAAGTGAATTTTAGACCACTGATACATTTTTACATTGGGATGTCCCAGATTCTTCAAAAGGTCGGCCAGGACACAATGATTACCCACGAGGTATCTGCAGAGACGCCCGGCAACGTGGTGGGACCGAGAGACTTTGTGAGTGTCCGCTGTGCCAAACGCAGAGGCTCCACCTGCTTCCTGGCTGGGATGTCCACTCAGCACCCGAAGATGCCGGAACAGAGAGGCGTAGTCAGGTAAGTGGAGCGGAGTCACCAGTGGGGGAAATCATTTAATTGTTGTGTATGAGAAATGAATGAATATAGAGCAGTCAGACTGTACCTGATGTCATTTAAACTGACATTGTTTATTAATCATTGCATTTTTCAGAGCGGAGAATGGGCCCACCTGTATAGTTATGAAGCCCTGTGCAGAAGACCCAAATAAGACCAAGTTCACCTGGTTACTAAGTATAGATCTAAAGGTATAAATGGCTGCCATGTCTGTGCTTTATTGTTTTTTTTCACGGTTATTACATTGACTTTCAGTGATATATAGTTAAACTGTGTGAAATGTTATGTAATCTAACACTGGCTCCATCTTCTGCAGGGCTGGATCCCAAAGACAATCATAAACAAAGTGCTCTCTCAGACGCAGGTGGACTTTGCCAACCACCTCAGGCAAAGGATGGCTAATAATGTTTCCATGGAGATGGCTCATGCCTGCTGACACAAGACGCCTCTTGAGCTTTGGCACAGTGGTAATGGTGGCTGCTTGTCTGAAAAATAATTTAAATCTGCTTATAAATAATGAACAGCTAAGAAAATCCAGACAGTATTGAGGAAATCAGATGTAGATTGTGCTTTTTTGAGATTTAAAAAAAAAATCTGAAGCCAAATGTGTGTTTTTCTCAACCCCAGTATTGACAGGAGACTAACACATCGTGTGCCTTGATTGTTTCGGACCATGGCTGGGATAAGAAATTTTGTGGCCTTAGGCTTTTAGCATCCAAGGTTCCTGTTTGGTCCTTTTGAAACAAGTATAAATAACTTTAAAATGCTTCTTAGATAACAAAATGAAAACTTAAGGCTGCTCAAATCCCACAATCACAAAAAGAGGCCTGTTAAAAGACTGTTAAAAGAAAGCAAATGAAAACCACAAAAACGCAATTGTACGTGTTCACCCTGCTGCACACAAATCTGGTCCTCAGATGTGCCGCATACGTTTGCATTGAACAGTAAATTTAATATAAACAAGCAACTAAAACTAGCAACTGGACTCAAAAGACTCTTAAACATTACAGAGACAGAACTGTGCATTCTGAAAATGTCAGTACTGTTGAGAAGTGCACAATATCTTAAATGCATTCTACATCAGATTTAAGTCCATTTTTGATCAAGGCGAGTTTGAGGAAGGAGCATTCACATGTTGCATTTGATAACTGAAGAGTCGCATGTTGAAAAAATTTATATAATTCACTCCCATTTTCCTCAATTTTGCCATCTCCTGAATTTTTTTCTCATCTTTATAATAATCTAACCTTTATTGATCCCCTTGGGGAAACTCCTTCTCTGCATTTGACCCATCCTATTCAAAGTTAACCTTAACTATACATACTAGGAGCAGTGGGCTGCAGCAATGCAGCGCCCAGGGAGCAGTCAGGGATTAAGGGCCTTGCTCAAGGGCCCACAGTGGTGGTGACTGGGACAAGCGGTCGCTTTCACTTTCCCACCTCAAACTCTTGCCAGTCCAGGGGCTCTAACCGGGAACCCACCGGTTACAAGTTCGCTTTACAAACCACTAGGCCACCACTGCCCACAATCAACTGGTTCATACATTTTTGCACCCTGCTTTCATGTTTATAAGATGCTGGGTTCATTTTGGCATCACACAGACCAAATTGCGTTAAAAGCTGGGGCTGGCCTAAAAGATTTTTAACAAATTCAGGCTGTTGAAAGTAATTTTTTACTATTTAATTCTGATTACAATAATGATCCCACAGCAGACACTTTTAAAAAGAAAAATATTAACCTTATAGGTCTCACTGAAGGCCCATGCTTGTGATCCTGTGCTGTAGTCTTTATATTCCTTCGCATTTAAGACGCCTTGTTTGTGACACATTAATCCACATCAGTCAGCTCCACTTTGGCAGAAACACTGAGTGAAGCAACAAATTGTACATTGTTTCATTTTGATAACACTCCAGTTGTCCCTGTCTCTGCTGTGAAATTGCACTTTTATTTCACTGTTTTATTTATTGATATTGCGCAGATGCATTGCATTACAGTGACTGCCAAGTGAATAAATCACTGCGGTGTGATTGATATTTATGTTTTTATGCTTTTATTGTGCTGCTGGAGAAGTAGTTTGGAGAATGATTAGTCTGTTCTTTGTTGGTGCATGAGAGCTTAAATAAAATCCTCGTAAACATTTCAGTGTTCATTTGGTTAACTATAAAAATAAAGACTTTTTTGTCCACACACATAGTTGGTCATATAAACATAACAGAAGTTCTAGCTGGAGAGGAAAAACACAAAACAGAACACAACAGAAACACTGAAAGTCTTCTTGGAAGCTACGCAGCAGTTGCGCAATTTCTTCTCTTTGACAGCGAGGAGAGGGATGAATTTAAAAGTTCTTTTTAAAACCATGACAAATGTAGTTCATAAAAGATGTCTTCCTGTTCCTTGATGGGTTTTCAAACTGACAGTTTGCCAGAACGAACAGGTGTTTGGCCGTTCAGATGTGTGAGGAGCCCAGCAGCTCGCAGCTCACTGAGAGCCAGCAGCACATTCCCCGAGATCAAGTAACAGCGGATTTCATCCCAAACAGGAAATCTGTCCTCCATTATTGCCAGTTGTGTAACATTTCGCCTATTTTGTATAGTTTCATTCCATCCCAAATGTTTTGTAACAGCTCGTTTTCTTGAATGCAGCTCGGATCACAGGGGCCAGAATTAGTTGCGTTAAAGAATGGAGGTCTCGCTTTCACAGTCTCCCAGGATTAAGTTAGCTGCAAGATATTCACCTGCACTACTTCACAATTATGTACTTATGTCACAGCACTGAGGCCTAAGGGAAGTTTCTGAGGTGAAATATAAAGCGAGCTGACTGTAGCCTGGCTACTGAGATAGTCATTTTTCACTTTTCCCATAAACCTTTTGAGAAATCAGCCCCGAGACAAATGCCCAGTTTGGTCGATTGTGACTCCTGCGTGCTTTAAACGGCACAACTTTCAGCTCCAAGTATTGGCTTGTGTAACGCAAAGCAATCTTTTTTTTTTTTGTCTTGAAAGAATGTTCCACAAGGTAATAATTGACATCTGCTTGAAATCTCTCAAAATCTGAACATAAGCAGATGTGACATGAGTTGTAGCCATTCATGGATCTTTTTCCATTATTTGTGTAACGAGAGCAGAGGAGAAAATCTGGGGTAGGAAAGGGGAAATTATCCAGCGCAGATAAGTTGTGTAATAAGAGCAGAAAGACAAAACAAGCTATCTGGCAGCCATTTGGAATCCTTGGCACTGATGACAACCTTGATTAATTTATTTTTTCTTTTTATCCCCTCTCCTTTTTTTACACCCAATATCCATCTGTTACTGAGATTCAGCTCCAAACATCAGCTTTTTCTGTCAGGAGAGAGATTGCAGTACACTCTAAAAAAATATCGCTTGGGCTCCAAAAAAAAAGAAGTTTTTTTGTGTTATAATAACTAAC
>OMNN01029221.1:0-11256 GCA_900302755.1 Chromis chromis
ATAACATTATAACCACCTGCCTAATATTGTGTTGGTCCCCCTTATGTGGTCAAAAATCCTATGAACCATTGGGCATGGACAAGAGGACCTCTCAGGGTGTCCTATGGGGTCTGGCACCAGGACATTGGCAGTGGATCCTTTGGGTACTCTGGGTTGTGCAGTGGGGCCTCTGTCAATCAAACTTGTTCCACTGCATCCTGTTGATGCTTGATCAGAATGGGGTCTAGGAAGTTTGGAGGTCAAATCAACATCTTGGGCCATTGTCATGTTCCTCAAGATACCAAAGATGACATTTGGGATTTCCATTTGCATGAGGGAGTGTGCTTGTTCTGGGACAATGTTTATTTGGGTGTCTAAGTCTCATCAACACAGACGCTAAAATCCAAGGTTTTCCAGCAGAACACGACATAGTACCAATATGATCAATGTTATTCACTTCACCTGTCAGTGGTTTTAATGTTGTGGCTGATCGGTGTATATATAATGCATGTAACTGTGCATACATTGTAAGGGCAGCTGTTGAACATACTAGAATTAAATATAAAAATTGCAAATAAAATGGAAATAAAAAGCAAGTGTTTTGGATTGCAACCTAAAACCATCTATTAGCTTCCAAAGTGCTGCACTGACTGAACAACATTGCCATCAAATGAGTCAGTGTGGTGAAATTTAGAGTAAAAATTTCTGCACAAAATCCCATTTTAATTTTGCTCTTACAACAAATAAATGCTCATTTAGAATGCAGATCAACCACTGAAGTAACATCGCCCACAGCTTCTTTTTTCTTCCTATTTACCACTTGAACCGCTTTGTTGGACTGACTAATATTATTAGAATTTTTCAAAGCTGCCTTGCATGTTTTTCCTTTATTTCTCTGGCGAGCCAGATGGGAACACGGGTTTAATATGGAAGAAAATAATACAATAAGATGAACTACAAGCAGGTTGCAGCTTCAAAAACTGTATCTGTATTCATCTAAATGTAAAATGTCAGGCCTGATTGAGAGACTGAGATCTGAGCCGAGGGAGCTGGACTGAGGGAGGCTAAATTGCCGTCAGGCCTGTGTATTAGTTCATACCTGGCACTCTGTTGGCCTTTCAAACAGGAATCTTCCAGGTCACACGTGCCCTCCGAGTTTAAAGTGCTTGATTTTCTCTCCATCTCCAGCATTTCAATCCGAGAGGCTCAGATGAAGCCTTTGATCTGAGGCTTGATATGGTGTCCCCAGCTGTATAAGCCAGCCTGAAATATTGCAGGTTGATCCTTGTCCTTCGGAGAACATTAAGCCCCGCTGATCGCACAATACATTCTGCCGGAGCGGCGGTCGGTCAGTGCTTCTAATTCTGGGGGTTTGTTTTAAAAGAAAACCTGCTATTACTCAAACAGGAACCCAAGTGAGAAATTTACTCTGTTCAGACTCTTTTTTTTCTCCTCCTCCCTCAACACCTGCCATCAAGGTGCCCTTGTCTCCTTATTCCTTAGTAGAATCAGTGGATGGAGGATGTGATGCGAGGACGGCACTTTAACTATACACCAAAAGGCTTTTAAAAAAAACAACTGTATGTTTTTTTTTTTCCCTCGTGCAAATTAAGCCGACTAGCAAAGCATCCGTGACCCGACCCGATGTTTAAGAAATCCTTATTAAATCATCACATAATGTTTTACTCATGCTCCGATCAAAAGCCCACTAAAAGGCCCCCTTTCATCAAAATGAATCCAAACGAGCAAGATGCATGAGTCGTGATAAAATGAAAAGGAAAATTAGAACCAATCCTGCACCTTTTTAATCACTCCTTCTGTTGCGGCATCAGACATCTTTTTAGGTTTGTAAGATCCAAGGATTTTTTATCTCCCTTTGACTGTCACTGATGCCAACTAAAGGGAATGAGGGATTCACCCAATTAATTTACCGAAGCCTGCAATAAAAAAAGGCTGAAGAGCAGCGCGTCCAAGTAGAAGGCCTTTGCAATTCAATTAATTAAGTAGAGTGCGCATTCTGCTTCACATGAAACACAGCGGAGTTAGGAGATGATGTCAGGGTGCTAATAGAGAGCTGGAGACTTTTGTTAGCGCTGCAGATGCATGTCTGACTTATGAGATTGCCAGACTTGAGTTAGTTTAGATTTTATATGCAAACTTCAGGCTGATGCAGCTGCAATAATAAGTGTAAGTGTGCAGTGTAGCATGTTTGTGTGTTTCATTCAATTTGCCTCCCTGTGTAAATGGTAGTCAACAAAACTGATGCCCCACTGAGATATTAAAGTTTTATACTGCTGCATAACAGACTTAGTCGAGCCTTGTAGGCCTGTGGGAGGATGTATTAGTGTAGGAATGTTGATACTGGTCCCCTTTTGTAACTCAAGGAGAAATAGTGGCAGCTCACTACAACAGCTACAGGGATTTTTGTGTTTACTGTCGGATGCACTTACAGTCAAGTGTTAGAGATCATTTTCTGTGCAACTGAAGTTATTTTTTGTTCGAGCTGTAGGCTCTCGCTCCTCGCCTCGAGTGATGTTGTTCTTGCTTTTTTTCTTCTTCTAAATTTTCCTCCCAAAATTGGATTGAAATATTTAACAAGAAAAAGAGAAATGACTGAACCAATTTGGCTGAGAAATACCTGCTCATTTAGGAAAACATCTGAGTGTACAAATCTGAAGTTAGTGCGCAAACAAAATAAAAACTTCTGTCAGATTCACAGAATTACTGGCTTTTTTTTCTCCAGTGTTTGTTGTTTATGCCGTCGTTATCAGACAACGGAGAGATGACAGGAAGAGAGGGAGAGAAAATGCTTCCCCACTCATCTGATTTTATGCCTGAGTGGAAGTGCTGCAAATGCAAAATGTGACAAATTGCAGTAGAAACAGGTGAAAATCAATGAAACGGCTAAGTTATGCAATCAAATATCTGTAAAGGAAACAAAATAACAACAAAAGATAGACTGTATGGGGTTTGGGACTGCAACATGTGCAAGCAGTAAGTGTCACAAGTCAGGAGGTCATGTATAGCTGCACTATCAATACCAGGACCTGAGCTACACATGTTTTTGTGATTTCACTATGGATCAGAAGAAAACATCACATTCTGTGTCAGTCAGCTCCTGGATGATCCAACCTTCATGTGGAGGATCATCAGTGGTGACCAGAGGATGGTCTGCAGCTACCACTAAGAGAAAAAACTGTTTTTACAGTGGAAAAGCTGTAGTCTCTAAAACTGAACAGGTCAAGACCAGGAGCAGCTTTTCTTTAACATTCACGTTGTTGTGCACCACGAATTCATCCGCAGGGATCAAACTTTCAAAGTAGAGTTCTACTCTAATGGTTTGAAGTGTCTGGATGAAGACATTCGGCACAAACAACCTCAACTGTGACTTGATGGGTGCTCCAATGATGATGACACGTACAGCTTTTATTTTCCTGTTTGGCTCCCTATAGTTTCTTTTAATTCCTTATAACGACATTTAAGTTGCAGTGTCTCCGTTTTGACACACTTTAAGACATTCAGCACTCGTCACAGGTGGTGCTTGACATGTTTACATAACGGGACTTCCAGGGAGCATTACAAGTGTTGCAGGAGCACTGGGAGCAGTGTACTGCTGCACAAGGACACTACTTCAGAGGGGACGGCTTGCACTCAAATTTAAATCACGTTTTTCATTTTTAAAGGCCCAGCGTTGGTACTGGATAAAATGGACAACATGGCAGTTCCCGAAAAGGGAAGCCAAAATACCTCAGTCACCCCCATGTGACCCTGTGGTTCATGGGGGTGAACTCTGTGGTCATAAGCCCTGCCCCCTTCATATTAGCTGGTAGGGCGAGCCAGTGGTTTTGACTTCATGGCAGTATTTGACACCCTGGCATTGAGAATGTGGGTCATGCAATCCTCCAACATTTTATGACTTGGTATTTGATTATCATTACTACTGCCCTTATGTTCTCAGGTAGATGAAAATTTAATCATCTGTTCCTTGTCCCCTTATCAACATTTCCTGAAAATTTCATCAAAATCCGTTCATGACTTTTCAAGTTATCTTGCTAACAAGCAAACAAACAAACGGACAAACAAACAAACAAATGCCGACAAAAATAGAAATATTTTTTACCTCTGCCGCCGCTTCGCTTGGCGAAGGTAAAAATTACAGATAATATTTTGTAAAATCACAGAAAAATAGTGACTTAAAAACAACAACAGGGCGCCCCGATAGCCTAATGGTTATGTCGCGTGACCCATTTATTTTATTTTATTTTTTTATTTTTATTTTTTACAGTTTTTCAACATTACAATATTTCACCATTTTTAATACATACTTTTTCCGGCACCCTTGCTTCCAGATTTTCACAGATTATTTTTTTTTGTACACTGAATAATATACACATTTCCAGAGTGCATCGAATTTAAGAACATTGGACCTACTTTCCATTCTAAATTAATTTTTTATTTTTTGCAACCAAATTTAACTCAGAAACAAGTAAACATTTGGGAATGAGGGTGAATGTCACTCCTGCAAAGAAGTTCTAAAATTAGTGGTGTGTTTGTTCCTTATCAAGCGGCAGCGTTGGCCTCACTGCAAACAGTACCATGAGGATAACGTTGAAAGCGCTCACATGCTGCATTACCTGTTCTTAGACCCCAAATTAGAGCGTACTGTTAAATAACCGCTTAACTGTGATGCTAGAAAAAGTGTCTGCCTCGAGCAAATGAGTGCTGTGTCTTTTGGAAGCATTATGTCATGTTCTGTGCTGAAGGAAATGCCTGTGAGCCAAAAGTTCCTCATTCACAGCTATCAAAGGAAACACCTTGTCTGACTGCAAGCTGCAGCGCACACGCACAGATTACCTTCACAGCCAGCATCTCTCAAAGCGAATCAACTGAATAGTGAAATAAGGAGCGATACAGAGGCAAAGTCACATTTTCGCTCTCAGTTAGAACCAAGACGCCGGTAGAACCCAGGAAATAATCAATTACTTTTCACCGCCACGTTTGTCCAATTCAAGTTGGCATCAAAGCCGAGTTCAGCTGAGGAAGATGAATTCGGTTGTGTTTGAATAACAACTTTGATTTCTGCACGAATTCTGCCGGTCCGGATGCAGCGGCTGCAGACATTATCCGAGGACACACATCCGTATGAAAATTCAAGAAGCTTCTTAAAGAGCAACTTTGTTTGCAATCGTCACCAGCCTCAACTTCGCTCAATTTTTTTTTTTTTTACCCCCTTCAGCCGTTTGGTGTGCTCATTCTATCAAACGCTCTCAAGACTGTCAAGTGAAATTTCATACCGTCAAACTCTGACAGCTTTAAACTTTCTACCTTGCGAGTCAACAATGCATTCGGCTCCAAATCTCAATTACTTAGGATATTATTTCGACTCTTCAGGTTGAGGCGATCACCTGAAATGAACTATAAAGACGCTTCAAACCGTCTTAATTTATCATCCGCTGCCAGACGCTCAGCGCAAACTGTTTGCATGCCCCACTTTTCACATGAAAACCACAATAAAAAACTCATCCAATAAAAAGCAGAATGTGGTCAGCAGTTAGCAGCGGTTTTTTAAAGTGGATTCACTGAAATGTGCTAAACTGAAGCACATTAAGATTTGAGATTCTGCTTTTTATTATCTTCTCCTACACTTTCCTATTATTTGAAATTGCAAAATAATGCCCTGTTTACAGCTCCGTGTGCTCTCATACTGGTGGAAACTGGTTGAAGCTTCTGAAAAGAAACAGCCGTCTCTCTAAGAATATGGCAAATAACTAACTGCTCTGCTGCCTCCCACGGCTTGTCACTTACAAAACTGCCGTATTGATTTTTGCATACTGCAAAACTGCAGTAACTCTCTCAATCTAGCAGAACAACATCATATCTTTGCCCGGGGTGTTGTGTTTAAAGGTGCAGGCGGGTTATGTTTCCAATGTTTATAGCGTGGAAGAGCTACTGTCAGCTTTTTTGATAAAGCTGAGGGGAATGAGAAGTGCCAAAAATGTTCAGTTTGATGGTCTGACTTATATTAGCTCCACTTGTGCTAATTTGTTTATCAGATGCATCACATCTAACCTAATAATCACACAAAAAAGTGTATGTTGCATTCAAACTAAACTAGCTTTCGGGGAAGCTCCAGTTTATCCAGGTCAGAAATGACACATACAACATTTATAAAGCACTAGATTTAGCTTTTCATTAATTATTATTCCGATTAATAAGAATATGAATAATAAGAATAAGAAAACAGATGAAAAGTAGCGGCTGCTGCCTGCTTTCAGCACCGCGGGGGGTTAGGTCTCTTCTTCTGTTTTGTTTTAAAGCAGCTGGCATCAAGAAAGTTTCTTTTTTTCTGATCTTGGAGTTGAAATAAGTTTTTTCGATACTGTGCTGCCTCACTTCAGTGTCACAGGCAAGAACAACATGCATTCTGGTAATTTCGGTAATCACACTATGCATGAATCATACATGAATAACAACTTAATTATAAATAACACAGTCTATGATTATGATGATAATACAGGCAAATAGAAATACAATGAAAAAATACTGTCAGTATTATAAGACCCCCCCCCCAAAATTTCACAAATCATGTTTTCAAGGAAACTCAGGGGAGCTCGTGTCTAAATAAAAGGAGTCAGGATCCCCTGTAGTTTGTACCTGCTGACAATGCAGTTTGGTTTAAATGGAAGCGGCGTAGCTCAGAGCAGTGAGTTAAAATATTTCACAATGAGGGAAGAAATATGCCAATTTGACAGTTGTAAAATAACCTCAATAGATGCATTGATTGCCTTCATATTTGCTGCGTTGTGGCCATTTTCTGTCACTATTTATGTTCTAAGGCAAGTGATTGGGTAAGTTAAAAAATATCAGTATTCCTTATATTTACAATTATGTGGGATGATTCCACAGCTTGTTATATGCACCCAGTGCCAATCATCTGCGCTACAGCAAGAACATGAAGTTCTTGAGTCCAAGCTGGTGGATTGGTGTGCACCATGTTTGACTTTAATGGGAAATTTAAAGTGCACTAAATGCCTAACCACACCTTAGTTTACTGACAATAACCATTATCTTCCCTTTCATACCATTGTAGTTGCCACATGCAGGGATTTGGTGCTGAAAATATCAAATACATTGTCACTGCTAAACACAATAAATTAAACAATAAAATTCACTGTTTGCAAGTGCTGCCCACAGTAATACAAATACTATCCCTATTAGCAGGTTGATATTTGCACTATTTTGCAAAAATGAAAAGCCTTTTCTGGGCTGAGACAGCTATGATTAAGGTTTGGTTGGGTTTAGGCAGAAGCTTGACTTGGTTAGAGTTTAGAAAGTTGTTGATTTGGATTGAAATGCATATTTTATTAAGGTAAAGGGAGCTTTGTCACCAAGATTAACACAATAGCAATAGGAAGGATTGTGATCATGTTTAAATGAAACCAGTGTTGATTGTCCGTAAGGAAATATACAGTAGGAACTGAGAAGTAGAAGGAAGTCGGCCATGTCCAAGTCTGTTGTTTTGTTGACCCATCCATCCACCCCAACCTCCTCCTCTAGAGGGTTTTGCAACTTGAACATAAAGAAATGTAACTATAAGGTAATTTTTTTTTATTTTTAAAGGACGGTCTCTACCCAGTACTTGCAGAATTATCCAATATTGATATTGTTGGAGAATGATGTGCTCAAGACAATATTTTGATCCTTAATTAAAGTTACAAACAAAAGTGTTTTAGTAGCCATACATAAACACACCTAATCACACATAGGATTCAGGATGCATGTCTTGGTCTCCAATGTCAAAGTTCTGCACTGTGTAGTACAAGAAAATAACACGTTGACTACATATTACACATATGATAACAATGTGAATGATCTAGAGCCAGTATCTGGTTGACACTCTAACAAAAGAACAACAGACAACCGACAATCATGATTTCAGCTTCTATCTCCACCTCCCTACACTCATATACATATATATGGTATTCTGAGTGTAATTCAACAAAACACAGTGAGCGATGAATATAAATTGACAGCAAGATTTTTCTTTCAAATGTTCTATAGATATTACAAAGATATTGTGAATTGTTTTGACCACAAGAACTGTGTAGTGAAAATCTAATACTGTGACAGTCCTAGTCACTACATAATGCACCAGTTTACTATTCTGATTTGATGGTGCCAGACGTATTATTATGGGCTTCAAAATACAGTTGTTCTGTCAAAGCCACGGGCATTTCAGAGATACAGACAAGCTGTCTTTTGGCATCTGTACCACCAGTATCAATATTAAACACTGATAGACATACAGGAGTTTTTCTGGTATAAAGGACTCTTTTAAGGAGGTTGGAGTGGTGTACACCAATCCCCACCACATGGAAAAAACATCAAACGATCAGGAACATCTTGAGGAACATGACAATGGCCCAAGATGTTGATTTGACCTCCAAACTTCCGAGACCCCATTGTGATCAAGCATCAACAGGATGCAGTGGAACAAGTTTGATTGACAGAGGCCCCGCTGGACAACCCAGAGTACCCAAAGGATCTACTGCCAACATCCTGGTGCCAGACCCCATAGGACACCCTGAGAGGTCCTCTTGTCCATGCCCAATGGTTCAGAGCATTGTTGACCACACAATATTAGGCAGGTGCTCCCCAATGGTTCAGAGCATTGTTGACCACACAATATTAGGCAGATGCTCATAATGTTATGCCTGATCGATGTATAAGCCACACAACTTTTACTTTTTTAGTTTCGATTTGAATAAAGTTTCATTTTTCACTCGCTGTCTGGTTAAGTTTTGGCAGAAGACCATAGTTTCTGTTAAAATATACAGTTTCACAACATTAACTACACATTTCAAGACAAACATATTCTTACCTGAAAAGCAACAACGGTGCAGAGAACATGTGGTTACAGATTCATGGCATCTATTTCTGAAGTTCACAGATTTTTTGCAAGTCTCTCGAATTACCCTGCACGTTCAAAAAATGACACGAGTGAGACTGGGCTCATTATTTAGTTTCTTGTGTGCACTGCTGTGTTGCTACCCTCACTAGAAAAGCATGAAAGTATTAATAGTTCATGCACCAGCCTTGGGCTTTGTGTTTTAGAGAACAGGCTGAATTGGAGAGCAAACGTAAATAGCCCTTGCTCTCCCTATTGGACGTTTATCACATACTAATCGCAGCCTGGTTCCAGATCTGGAAATCACTTTACACATTTCAATAGCTATTGAGCGATTTTGTTGAATAGTAATAGTAAATTGATCATTCAGGCTTAATATTGGGCCAAACTCACAATGCATGTACATTATGTAAGAAATGAAACTAGATGGTATTGATTTGAAGACAGTTTTTTTTTTCTTTTTTATACCACTGTGAAACCACCAGCATAAAGCGTGGGTGTTTTCCTATCACATGAAAGATCGAAGACAAGCTGAGAGAGGCAAAATCTGAGGCAGAGAGAGAAGTGAGGGAGAGAAAAAAAGATGTGGAGCCACATTGGAAAGTACTGTTACCCTCGGCGCTGCACGTGGTTCATATGAGAAACAAGGCAAAAAAATAAAAAAATAAAAAATCTCATAACACTCACAGATGGCTGCCCAATCCAAGGCAAATGTCAAAAGGACTCACACGACAGCCAGAGCACCTGTGAGAAAGAACACAGCACAAAGAACGCGATGGATTTACAGATGGTTGTATGTGCAGGGAGATGACGGAAAGCCCATCACAAATATCTCTGTATCATCTTATTTTCAGGGACATTAAATCAAACAGTTTGTGTGTGTGCATTAAAGCGGCCGCAGATGATGCGGTCCCATTTGGTCAGGATGTTTATGTTTGTTGTAATAAAGTATAGAAGGAGCCAAAATAAGCATTTGTCTCTTTGGGATTAATTCAAACTGTGCCAGAAACCTCTCCGCACAGGCAGACAAATAATGAGATTTGGTCATATAAAAGGGGGCTTATAGTACACTGCAATAGGAGGAATAAACAGCCAAAAAAACGTGGTTTTTCGAAGAAAAAAATAAGCTACAACACTGATATTCTTACTACTTCTCTAAAGGTCACTTCTAACTAAATATAAATTAGCAACTATTTCCTCTTCCATTTTATGATTATTTCACATTTCTCTCCCATGGGATGATTTGAATGACAAAGCTCTGCGGAGCTTTGAGGCTAAAGGCATAAGAGTTCGCACAAAGCCGCATTCTCTCCCATCCTATTCCCATCCAATACATATGCTAATACTTCAAGTCACAGTTGGTCGAATAACTTACAGTATGAAACATTTTACTGTTAAATTTATTCAAAGTGGCAATTCAGAAAAATGTATCCGGATGGTATTGTTGGACGAAATGGAGCGAATATCCGAAGGAAGTCGCCTTGTTTGTGAGGCTTTAGCTCCACAAGGCAGCCAGGGAGAGATCAAAGATGGTCGTTTCTAAAAGTAAGAAAAAGAAACAAAGACCAAGTGAGATCATAATGGATTCTTTCACAGTTAGACATTTGAGACTCGCTGCTATGGAAGATTTAAAATGCCTCAATAAAAACGGTGTCCAGACAGACCCAGACTACCAAAGTAGTTCCCGCTACTGTAGGTGTCTCCAGGACATTTTACCACGGTGACACACGCAGACTAACAAGGTGAAAACAACACCAGCCACACTGTCGCAGCTGGAAATAACAAATACTTTGGCATTCCTGATATCTTCACTACAATACAACAGGGAATAAGTGTTGTATTATATTGTACCCAAGAAGATGAAGATGGGCCGAGAATGAATTTGAGAAGTTGTAAAAAAGATGATGGAAGTTTTCTAGACATAATGACAAGTTTGAGAAACTCAGTCAATTCTTTAGGCTTACAGTGATACAGAGATTAGAGGGTATGTATTGAATTCTGGGGGAATTTTGAGCATATTTCTCCTCCTCCGTGACATCCATAGGTTTTCTGATAAGCTCCAGCTGTTGCGATTTTGGCAATGTTTGACTCCTCCTAACTCTTGGCTAATCCATAAATGAGCAAAGACTTGGTACTTGGTACTATCCAATATACACCAATTAGCCACAACATTATGAGCACTTACAGGTGAAGTGAATAACATTGGTCATATTGGTACTATGTGGTGTTCTGCTGGAAAACCTTGGATTTTTAACATCCGTGTTGATGAGACTTAGACACCCAAATAAACATTGTCCCAGAACAAGCACACTCCCTCATGCAAATGGCAATCCCAAATGTCACTGACATACCCTTGCAGGAAAATGCAC
>OMNN01029224.1:0-13074 GCA_900302755.1 Chromis chromis
CTTGTGTGTGTGTGTGTGTGTGTGTGTGAGTGTGTGTGAGGGTGTGTGTGTGTGTGTGTGTGTGTGTGTGTGTGTGTGTGTGTGTGTGTGTGTGTGTGTGTGTGTGTGTGTGTGTGTTTTTTGTGTGTGTGTGTGTGTGCAATTGCATGTGCCTGGGAGGTGTTATGTCGAACAGTTCTCTCTCTCTCTCAGTGTGTGTGTGTGTGTGTGTGTCGCAGTGGCCCTGAGCTAAACTAGCCCATCCTGCTTCTGCTAGGCAAGCTACTGCACACACACACACACACACACACACACACACACACACACTACACACACACACACTACACACACATCTGCCAGCCTCTCAGCCATCTCCTCTCGCGGCTCCACAGTGGCCTCCCTTCAGTAAATAACACCATTCATTATCTGCACGAAGCCCAGAAATCAACTCCATGGAATAGATTGGTGGGCTGGTGAATACAAACCAAGAGCTGCTGTTCATGGCGGGGTGGGATCCTTGTAACTGTTGCTGTCAGTGTATTTTTTTTTTCTATTTGAACTTGAAGCTTATATGCTGTAATTATTTCTGTTATGTTCTCAGTATGATGCCATGAAACACAAAGCGGCAATAGCTTGCTAGAAAATGCAACATTGGATAACAAGAGGGGACTGCTCCGTTTTATAACAGCTTTTTTTTAATAGAAGTTAGGTGTTAAGAAATCAACAGTCATGCTGGTGAGTCTGTAATGCTGTACTTAAGCAAATATCAGAAAAGTAAGGGGGCTCATCATCTGGGGACCATGAATGTCTGTAATTTTCTAGCCAATCCATCCAATAGTTTTTGATTTTTTTTTTCATGCTGCACCAAAATAGTGGTTTGACTATTCCAATACAATACCCAATAGTGTAACTCAGCGGATATAGATTGTTACTAGATTGTACCTGCAACTTACCACACTGAAAATTTCATGGTTTTGTGAATGATGGATTGTACAGTAAGGCAGTGTTTTTTGTGTGTTTTTGGTGAATTAGTCAATTTAATGACCGTACTCATCTTCTACATGCAAATGTTTCACCAAAACAATTCACCCATCTCTATTTTGAGGGGACACTGTTGCTGCAACCTGGTCTCAACACAACCCAAGATGATTATAATTGATTTGTTTTTCTCTGTTGGCAGAAAGATAATAAGGTGCAGTCAGACCATTCTGCACAATAGTGTGTCAGTGCCAAAACTATACACCCATTGACAGTATACAAAAAGATGCCTCCAGGATGTCACCCATGGGTTTCCAAAGAGCAGTTTTGAAGGTCAGTGTGGTTGTCGCCATCCTAGCCTGCAAGACAGTATAGAATAGTCTGGCTGCACCACACTGTCATTTTGCTATTAGGGAAAAAACTCTCTGGCTTGTATGTATTTTTTAAATTAATTGCTGTCGTCATAGGTGGGGCCTTGGTGTTCACTCAAAATAGTGACGGCTAGAATTCCTGTGCTGCCTAAATGCACATTTCAAATCCTCAGCAAAAGTTTTTCTTCAGTTCTTTTTTCAGTGCGGAAGGTTATTGCCCAGAGGTTGGACTAATAGGAGGCTCATACCTGCAACCTACATCCGGTGTCTGACTAGGCAGTACCTGACTCCTCCTGACTCTCAGCCAATCCAAAAATTATTGAAGAGGTAAAGCATGAGTGGAGCTAAAGCGAACCATGCTTATGTCTCTGGGCCATGGAGTGTCGCATGAAAGCCCACTAGTCACTCAAAGTGGCCACATCTTTAATTATGCATAACTTTACATCCTAATGGAAATTTAATGGGTGAGTAAGACATGAATTCAGCCCTGTACAGCTGTTATGAAAGGCGAAACCAGCTATGAAAAAAATACTTGGCCCTAAACATGTATATTTCTGCTGTAAAGTTGGGCATTTTAACATGGAGGTCTATGGAGGTTGACTCACTTTTACAGCCAGCGTCTAGTGGCCATTCAAAGTACTGCAGTCCTGGAGGTTGCTGTTGTTGTATATTGAACTATTTTTAAAAATTGAATACAGACTAAACAGAAAATCGATCTCCTTGCAAGCTGACACGAATGCTGCCATAAAGTTGCCTTCGATGACCTATTAAAACCACATCTATTAAAGAGATAGTAACCACAGTTTAAACGATATAGCAAATGCTCCACAGCCTCACGGTAAAGAACAGAAGTCTGCCAACTCGACTTGACATTCATAAGTCATCAGACTGTACTAAAAGCTGTGTAATGACAAGCCGAAAATGAAATCCAAAAACATAAGATGGCAAGGGGAATCACAAAATGCTCGTCTGCCAAGAACAGAGCAGCTGTGAGCAGATATTTTAATGCATTGCACAGACTCCCGACAAGATTTGAGTCAGGATTTTTGGCTTGGGAAACTCACAGACCTTTACGTTGCTGTTCTGAAGCTATCCTCTGTTTGTTTTGTTGGATGCTCATACTGTCCTGATTGAATCAATATCATCTCCACAATATAAAATCTATTTCTCTTCCCTGCTTCTGTCTCGGCCTCTCTAAATCATCACAAGTCTCAGAGCCCCACCGCCTCAGCCTGATTCTTCCACCTGCATGCATCGCAGTAGGATGATGTTAGATGAAGGATGAGCTGTGCTGTACTGGGCTTCTGTCAGACATAACACCGACTGAAGGTCAATTTTTGTTTCATCAGACCACATATCTTGTGTCATGCTCTCGGAGCTTTAACATGATATTTTTTTTCGAACAGTTGTCTTGCTGCTTTGGGTCCCAGGTTGTCCTCCTGGCCGAGGTCCTTCACACCCGATCAGTCAGTCCCATAATGCAGGACGAGTTGAGATATTGTGTTACACTGATGGACTGTTTTTATGGACATGAATATTGTTTTTTCTCGGCTCTTTGGCCTTGTCTTCCATGCGTTCTGTCTTGTTAGGTCAGATGG
The DNA here is from genome assembly GCA_900302755.1 of Chromis chromis. Classification (NCBI taxonomy): domain Eukaryota; kingdom Metazoa; phylum Chordata; class Actinopteri; family Pomacentridae; genus Chromis; species Chromis chromis. The sequence continues at coordinate 2,927 of OMNN01029224.1, forward strand.
TTGATTGGTGCCCCACTTTGGCCCAGAGTGAAATCTCACAAGAAGTATGAGATGGATAGCCTTGAAATTTTGCAGAGACATTTGTAGTCTCAAGAGGATGAGTCTGTTGCTCTAGTACCACCAGCAGATTGACTTTTTTGGTTTTATCCAAAGGATATAGGAGTGGATTCAGGTTTTTGCTTGTCGTCTGGAGTATGACTATCTGTAGCCTTTTTAAGGGGATACATCATATTGCTGCTAGTTACATCAGTCTGTTAAAATTTAAACATACTGTAGGTCGCTTTTACATGGCTTAATTCCAGTGACTAAGAAAGCATTGGTGCCCATGTGATATTTGACATACACATGAGATTATTACATCAAATGAAGTATAATGCAAACAATAGCAGGCTTATCAAACAGTCCAAATAACTAATATAGTTGTTTATGATTTATAAAACTGACAATTCTGTTCGTTTGTGATGATAATTTGTCTAAACTTAAAATGTGTTTTCAATGGCACTCCACCAGCTGTTGCCATATTTTTGAAGTTAATAATTAGGTCATGTTTTATATGTAGATATCGGAAGCATCCCTGCACACAATAAGTAAGAAAAATACACAAATATCATTGACTTTATGTAATGGATCAGGCTTTTGCAGTCAAATAAAAAATTAACTTCAGCTTCTGTAATGTGATAAAACTCTTCTTCTCACTTCTTTACCAGTGAGTCTCCTTAAGCTAACCTGTCACAGACTCTCTCTTCATTGCAGAGAAGTTTTATATTTCATTGCATATTTCAGTTTGCAATAGATGTGAAATTGTAAAGCAAAGTAACTAAGGCAAGGGCAGTAAAGTGCACATGCTCAGCAGCAGTAGTGTACATATAAGAAATATGCAGATGCCAACCTACAGCACATGTATGGAACAGAGGCCTCCCAGTGGACTAGAAAGTTGTATAATAACACCTATGCATCTGTCTCCACTGAAGAGTACAATGAAGGCAGAGTGCTGCTAGAGTGGTTTTCAGATTAGTTTTAATGCACTTCTATACAGGTGTTTATCCATCTCATGCTATCTACACTCCTATTTTAACCCTCTGAGCCCCAAGCAGTTTTTTCTTGTCGTATTTTGCTCTATTATTCGGTTGATTATTAATTCTACAGAAATTGAAAAAAAAAAAATGGAATCAGCTTGTGAATTTTTTTTTCCAAATGCCCACAGGTCTTACCAAAACTGTGAAAAAAAAATGCAAATTCTACATACTAAAGATATTTTACTACTTACATTGTTAAATTTGTGTCTGCACTGCCTGCAGTTCAGTCGAGTAGATGCTGAATTTTTGACATGTGACTGCTGGTTTCACAATTGTGCCGAGGCGCTCTGAATTTTTTGCTTTTTACCGAATATGGTTTGAGGTTTTTGGCAAATTTTAAAATTACACATATAGAATTAAGTGATAACGTAGAATTAAATCGTTTCAAGATTAGGAACTGCACATCACACGCGATTAGTTCCCAGACTGGCTGAAAAATCTAACACTTCTGGTATTTTTTTTCATGTTTATGCTCTGATAAATAGTGTCATTTTGGTTATTTTTATTTATTCGTTTTTAAAGAACATTAAAACAGCTTTGGTTCAGAGGGTTAAAGAGATGAAGTCGGTTTTCTCTTCACCAAAGACTGCACAAATACTTCCTGACACTGATCACACTTCACTTTGAATAGCTGATCTATTTTGGTCATTCACCTAGAAAAAGTGATTTTATTTACGGTTGTGCCCTCTTTGCCCCTGTAGTCCTTTTTTTTTTATTCCTCCTCTACAGCAAACACAATAGTTAACGGTCAGATAAATATTTATGGGATCAAGCTGCATCGGGATTTGTGCCAGGGTTTTCCCTATGAATTTTTCATCCACGGCAGAGTCTGCAGAAGTGTGCTGGGAGCCGTTCGGGCGTCTGTGCGAACCTAATGTCAGGAGGTGCAGCGAGCCGAAGTCACAGTCGTACAGCTGCAGAGATACTAATACTGCAGAGCTGGAAATGCATGGCGGATTGAGTTACAGAGACAGAGTTAAACTGCTCTCTGGAGTTGATAACTGGTTTGTCTGCAGCACAGTGCACAGATTACACAACTCAAACTGTGAAATGTAGTGTCCACAGGTGTGTGTTTTCATTTTTGCATGTTTTATGGACTCCCCCGCTCTCTACTCCGAGCCAGTCTGCCATTAGAGGTCGAAGGTGATGCCACAAATCGAGAGGTCAGACAGTCAAGAATGAGCCATCAGTGGGAAACACAATAAGGTCGATGTCTGCGAAAACGAAGAGGCCAGCTGAGGTCTCGTTCCATGACAGGGGTCACGCTTGCGGTTTGCGTGGGGGAATCCGTGCGGTGCGCGTCCTGTTTACAAGGGGTCAGGCTCATTTGTTAGCTGTCAAACAGAGACGCTCGGACAGAGATCAAGAGCAGCTTGGGGGGGGGCTCGTCCGGCTCGCCAGTGGGAAATGGATTCTGTTTGATGTTCAGCACGATTTGGAGGAGAGTGACGGTGGCTGGCAAGGAGGCCAGAAGGGATGAGGGCAAAATTTAGGGTAAAAAGAAACAGAAACAGAGGCATGAAAAGAGAATAAAAAGGTCTGGCAGATAAAGGTTGAAATTTAGATCAGCAACCTGAGATGAGGTAAGAAAACATGGCTGCCAAAAAAAATAAGTGAAGTGAAGAGGAGGTGCTGCTAATACTCATCCGAGGGTTAATGAATGCTCCCATATGCAGAGAAAGCCCTGCAAACTAAACCGGGCGAGTGGACAACAATGGGAATGAATCACAGAACATCTGAGATAGTCAAAAGTCTCATTTTATGCTGTGCGAGACATGAGCTGCAGATGGAGCCTGTTATTATCACTGTCTGGAGTGCGAGACAAGGACAGTTTTTTTCCTAATCAAATGATATGCTTTCTTGGATTTTTCTTATTGACTTTTTACACTGATTTAACCGTAGGCTATTTTCAGGGTAATTTCACTACATATACTTTTAAGCTCCTATCTTGGCCATCATAGGGGCGAGGCATGCATGCTGTATCTTGTTTTTTACAGAACAGTCTCTTCTATTCAGATGTTTCATCATTTCATATGAGAATACTTGCAGATTTCTTATATAAGCCTTCATATCAAGGAAAAAAATAGTTTTGTATTAGAAAATTGTTGTGTTTTTACATGTATCTCACCAGAAAATGCTGGAAATAGAGATATATTTTCATAATTGTGTCGGGGAGGGTGTCTGGAATCTTTCAGTATCATAACCATAATGATGGGATGCTGTATGACTTAGAAATTAGGGAAAATATGTCCTTAGTGCCAAAATACCTCATTATTTTACTCACTGCAGTCGTTAACTGAGAAGAAGTGATGTGAATGTGGATGCAAAATGCAACCATCAGGCACTAAGGGCTAAAACACAACAATAGCACATAAATTATGAAAACATATGTGTAATTTATTAACAATATATTGATTTTTATTGTGATACAACAAACAGGAGTGACTGTTTATTGGCTATTTTAGCAAAGTAAATATATGAAAAGCCGACGTTTTTTATCTTAATGATGGAGAAACTTGATGAAAATGAGATATTACCATAATGTAGTCCTGATCCTTGAGTTGCAACAGTGGGATATACATTGAGAGATGGTAAAGCAGTTTTGCAATATTAACAGTATGTGAAAAAATTATTTTCTTAGAATAATGCACATTTTATATTTCATGCTTATACTTTGACTTCTTATCTTTATATATTTTAGGACATATTTTTCTACTCATGTTTATGTATTTTTTGTACTTTAAATGACTTTAAATGGAAAATGGAATTGTAACATAAGCAATATCCCCCTCAGGGATTAATAAAGTATTTCTGATTCCGACGAAAACTTTGGGTTATAGTGTGTTCTTAATTTAAAAACTTTAAATGATTAATAGAGAGCTTCCCAAATAAATGATGGTTCTTTATAGGCAAATATTTGCAATCATGCTTTTTTATGCCAGAATGGAGTGAAAACTTGGTTTTGGAGTGCACAATTTTCAAAGTTTAATAACATTCAGCGGATGGGCCACACATTTTTACATTCTTTTATATCTTTGATTGCGAGATTGGAGATTATCTTTATTGGAAAAAAAATGATTAAAGTTCCTCTCTTGTAACTTTTTAGTGTTTTATCCTCTAAAAACTCATCTCCATGTATAAAAGTTACATATTTAGAAGATTTTTTTCAATGAAAATAATCCCTTCCTACCCTAAAACAACTTACATGTAATTCTACACCATTGTTTTATCTAGAATGTGAAGATCTATGAAGTCCAAGCTTATCTCTGCACCCACCCCTCCAACACTAGCTGCAGCTCGAGCACACCAGCTCACCTTCAGTTATGCAGTTTCAAGGTGAAAATGCTTGACTGTGTGATATGTATAAAAAAAACATCACAGGGACAAGTCAACAAGTTAAAAGACTTAATTTTCACCTAAAGGGGGTCTTTAAATAAAAAACACCCACAGGGATAAGTGCAGTGTCTGTCCTGAGCTGATATAAATATAAGGGATTTGCTTGCAGAATCATCATCTCTGCAGAGATGCTGCCTAGCTCCAGTAATGACAGATAATGGAACGTATTCCCATTATCCTGTTCTACTGTGATCAAATATAAAAATAACACCCCAGAGGTTGTTATTTATAATGCTTGCGGCTACGGCAGCACTGTCTTGGCATCGTATCACAAATATACAACAATCCCAGAACATAACCCCCCCTTTGGGAATCGAGGCCTTTATGTAGCCGCCATATGGCTCCAACGAAGTTTCATTTAGAATAATGCACATGTAGTGAATATATAATCGATTGCTGCAATTGCTCATTGCAATTTAATTCAAATTCAACCAAGTATGGGGAAACTGTAAATTGTCATAGCAGTCAGATCCAGGTGATAGTCCGTATCTTCTCTTCACAGCTAGCTGTGAGGGTGAGATCCCGGTAATCATCATCTTGTAATTATACTTTGAAAAGAGACGGAGCGAGAGGTATAGATTCACACAGACAGTGTCATATAGAGTGTCTGGACCGTTGTTCTCTTTCTACCTCCACATGTCTGCTCATCATTGCTTCTGTCAGCACCTCTCCTCCATCCCTACCTCCCTCCACACATGCACACCCTCTCCCTGCTTTTCTTATCAAACTTTTCTTCGCCGCACTGTCTTACTTTCCGTATCCATCTCCCCGTCCATGTCTGGATCCCATTCTATCTCATTCTCACCTCTCCAACTCTTACCCTCCGCTATCCATCTCCTCCCCCGCCCCCTATCTATCCCATTCGGCTTCTGTTGGCATGACTGATTGCTAAAAGCGGGGCCGACTCTCCACCACGCCGCCTGCAAAGTATCCCTTGCAAACCACAACTGTGTCAACCCCTCGGTGCCCAGCCTCGGTGTTGCATTGATTACCCTACATAGCGAGGAGATAATCAGTGGGCGTGACCAGATTTTGAAACATGATGGGTCCGTGCTTGTGTTTAAATGAAGCTGATCTTGCTGGTTTTTAATCAGAGTCGCAGAGGACGCTTAATCAAGCAGTGTTTTGATGGATTCACAGAATGGGAAACCCATTCATCAAGTCAATTACACATTAATCACGAGCTCACCCACAGATTTGGGAGTGAGACATGAGGAGGGACTCCGCTTTGTTCTTGGAATGAATAGCGAGCGGCATTATGTAAAACCCTCTTATCCATGGCAATGAGTCTGTGAGTTATTGTTCAATAAAACATGCTCTGTTGAAGGATGTTGATCAGGCAGCCATTTATGTGTTTTACAAAGACGGATTCTTGAAGTGGCTCCATTTGATCAATGCTGGGTAAATTTCACTGAGAGCCATGTACAGTAGTGGAATGAATAAAAAATGAAGCAAAGGAATCATTGATTGTGTTGTCTGTACAGTAATACAACGCTCTGAGCGGCGTGTACCCGAGATTGGATGCAAATTAAAGCCCATTCACTGCCAAGTGTAGACACAACGTGATTGATATTTAAATATTGATTATCATAGTCCCCTCGCCTTTGGAGTGCACTCACTGTATGGACCGTTTCATTTGCATAACGTCCAGTTGCCAGTTAGTATTAAGGTCACAACAGGTGAACCGTTCCCAAAACCTCTGGCTGCTCGCGTCAATAAATCATTCAGGCTGACAAGCTCCGAAGTTGTCGAGGAAATCAAGGATGAAATATGGTTAAAGAAAAGCTCAGCAGTGTGATGGTGTGTGTGTGTTATGATAACGCTTGTTGGCTGTAAATATCTTGGCAGTGAAGTGAATAAATGGAGAGTGAGGGGGGGAAATCATGATATTATATTTGTGTAAATTATGTACATCTCCTTCTATAAGCTCCACATCTGCAAAGAGCTCAACAATTACAGCGTGTGCATATTCAAGATATGCATGAACACTTAAAGAAAAAATTTTTTTCTTTTACTTAACACTCACTGAAGAGAAAAATGGATATGAAACAACTCGTATATTATATTTTGTGCAATGCAAATGACAGAAAGTGGAAAAAAAACACATGTATATATCACTCATAAATAACTTTAATCATACACCGATCAGGCATAACATTATGACCACCTGCCTAATATTGTGTTGGTCCCCCTTATGTGGTCAAAAATGCTCTGAACCATTGGGCATGGACAAGAGGACCTCTCAGGGTGTCCTATGGGGTCTGGCACCAGGACGTTGGCAGTGGATCCTTTGGGTACTCTGGCTTGTGCAGTGGGGCCTCTGTCAATCCAACTTGTTCCACTGCATCCTGTTGATGCTTGATCAGAATGGGCTCTAGGAAGTTTGGAGGTCAAATCAACATCTTGGGCCATTGTCATGTTCCTCAAGATGTTCCTGATTGTTTGATGTCTTTGCCATGTGGTAGGGTGCATTTTCCTGTGGGGGTAGGCCAGTGACATTTGGGATTATCATTTGCATTGCAGTGTGCTTGTTCTGGGACAATGTTTATTTGGGTGTCTACGTAAGTCTCATCAACATGGATGGCAAAATCCAAGGTTTACCAGCAGAACACCACATAGTACCAATATGATCAATGTTATTCACTTCACCTGTCAGTGGTCATAATTTTGTGGCTGATCGGTGTATATAGCTGGCCAATGATAACAATAGTACATTGCATTAATGTTGGGAGGTCAAAAGATCAGATTTGATATATTCATGAATTTCTATTATTCAAATCACAAAACATGCTCAGTTTTTATTCTAAATAGTTAATCAGAAATGCCCTCAACTTACAACACAAACTGCATCTCATTGATTGTCTCGTCTTTTACCGTCATAACTCTTTCTGAAAGTTTCTGAGCATTGCAGAGTTGAAATAAGACACCAGAGGCTATTCAACCTGCTCCTACTGTGAGCACCTTCAAATCAAAAAAGTTAAAAGTAATGTTTTGAACCTTAAATATTCATTTAGAACCCCTCCTGCCTGCCTTTCTTTTATTCATGGTGCCTTTCTCAACTTTTTTAATTTTCTTTGAAATTGTTCCATTTAATTTGCTTTGTTTTTCCTCTTCTTTTCTTTTTCCAAAAAATGTTTTTAATGCATTATGTAATGCAAAAAGAATGAGAAAGCTCTGTGAATTGCCTTTGGCTATGAATTGTGCTTCACAAATAAGCTTAAAACCTCGCCCCAGAAGACACAGCAGTAAATATGGTGGAGGATATACCAGGTCAGCATTGGGCAGTCTGCATGATACAAATGTATGATTTTGTTTTTGTAACTGAAACCTGCTTTTATGGGTTTCCTATGTAACTCTGTGATATTATGGCATTGTGTATGACTAAGTGGCTACTTCAGGCACATTTACCATATCATGGTATGCATTTTAAGCTTTTAGACAAGTGAAATGGTTATGGTTAGGAGGAGGGTGCTGCTTTTTGAGACTACATGACTTCAAATGACACGTGAGAAGCATAAAAATGCATTACGTGGTACAATCGCAAAGTTCCAGGACTGTTTGTGCTGTGCATTAATGGAGCATATCATGGTCACACGTGCACAATATGTTCAAGCAGTATCTTTCACAAGTCAAACAACCAGTGTTACATACATTTTTTTATTTGCAATGTGTCACTGTGGACCGCAAACTGGAGCGGAGAAGAAAACAACTACCTTCACCTATTAAGGATCATCACTGGTGTTGAGAGGTGGGTCTGTGGCTACCACTGAGAGAAGAAACAGCAGTTTTAACACTGAAAGCCATTGTGAAAACTGTTGTTTCTTCTCCTAATGGTAGTTACAGACCCATTTGCCTTGCTATCAAGGATTATGACTGTCAAGATGGGTCTGTGGCTACCATTAGAAAAGAAACAACACTTTTCACAGTGACTTACAGTCTTCAAGATCGGACAAGGCTAGTATGGTCAGGAATATCCGTGTGATTGTGCACGAGTAATTAGTCCACAGTTCAGTTATTTTGTGCCGAATGTTCTACCTCATACACCTCCGGACGGTACAGTACAACATTCGGCACAAAAGAACTGAACTATGGTACAATGGCATTTGCCTACTCAATGCACAATGCGCCCGGTCACATTGCAGTAATTTCACACTTATTTTTTGGCCACAACAACACAATCATCACTCCCTACCTGCCCTGCTTGCTAGATTTGTCTCCCTGTCACTTCCTCCTCTTCCCCAAAATGAAATTCAAGTTGAAGAGTCGCTATTTTGACACGGTGGAAGAGATTCACTGCTTATCGCAGATGGTGCTTGACATGTTTATATAGTGGGACTTCCGGGGAGAGATACAAGCATCGCAGAAACACTATGAGAGGTAAATCACCCCACAAGGAGACCACTTCAACGGGGATGGCGACCAACTTAAAATCCAATATGGTTTTTGGTTTTATAGGTGCAGTCTTGGAACTTTTTGATCAAACCTTGTATTATAACATGCATAGTGACATGGCACTATGATGGTGACTCATAATCCCTTGATTACACTTGCTGCTAATTTGTCTCATAACACTAACTGACTAATGACTTGCAACACTTTTTAAATCTATATGTTACTGTTAACTGTAATGCACTAATTCACTATGTCATATTCCCTGTATGTGAAAACCTACTTGGCAGTAAAACCCTTCTGGTTTTGTGATACCAAGCTGTTATCACAAGACGTTATCTGGCCTCATGTCCTTGTAAATAATGTTAAACTTATAGTTTTCGTGTCAGCCATTGGAGTTGGAAGCCAGAGCTTTTTGGAGCTAATGGTAGAGTTAGTCAGCCTCTGTTCTCGCTGCTTTGGTTTGTAACTTTACACTCAGTAAAAATGCCACCTGAGATTTGTGAAATCTGGGATAGCATTTCAATGTGTGAATTTAAAATTTTTATGACGGATCCACATTTTTTTAATGTAATATGCCGCACATGATGAAATGATTCCTCTTCTTTTTCAAGGCCGATACTACTTTAATCCACGGTCCTGTGAGAGAGAAAAAAAGAATTGTTAAGCCAAAGCACAAACAAAATGAGATTAAAAAATACTAAATGGGTAAAAAAGGACAACATTCCCCAATTGTGTTCCTGTTTCTCCATCACAGCTCAGTGTTCAGGTAAATACAAAGAGAGAATTGCTGGAGAAAGTGAAAGATATTCACTTGAATTGTTTAGCTCAGGCTGTTGTTGAAGCATCACATTAACTTTACATGAACTACAGAGTGCATTCTCATTATTGTGCAGAATGAGGACTCCTTAATGGAAATCACAGTACAAAGGGAGCTCCTTACAGTCAGAATGGACAAGAGGAGCAATGACAGTCTGTTTCAATGTGAATGTTGTTTCAAGACTTCTGGTCATTGACTAAACCTCTAAAAACTCACATTTGTGTATAAAATTGACATATTTCCAATTTTTTTTAAATAAAAATAATCCCTTCCTACATTAAAATGGCTTAGATGTACACTGTAAAAAAAAAAATGTTGTTTTTACGGTAAGTTTCCGGCAGCTGTGGTTGCCGAAACACTACCGTAAAATTACGGTAAACCATATTCTTCATTTACTATTGATACTGTTGATTTTACGGATAAAAAATGTGCTTCATTCCATATTTTACTGTTGAAAAAAAAAGTTT
>OMNN01029227.1:0-10058 GCA_900302755.1 Chromis chromis
GAGAGAGAGAGAGAGAGAGAGAGAGAGAGGTGTGTGTGTGTGTGTGTGTGTGTGTGTGTGTGTGTGTGTGTGTGTGTGTGTGTGTGTGTGTGTGTGTGTGTGTGTGTGTGTGTGTGTGTGTGTGTGTGTGTGTGTGTGTGTGTACGTGCGTCCTGCGTACGCCCCACACTCTTTATTGCCCCAATCCATTCAGAGCCCTGAGGCAGATGCCCGACAGATGCGCCACGGGCCCCTCCCGAAATAAAGCGCCACGTGCCGCGACCAGTCGTCTTTTCAGGCCAGTTTATCTTATCGGGGTGATATAAGCATGTGTTTACATTCAACACCATTCTCCTTTTCAGACAGATGCCGAAGGCTGTGCCTGTTTACGCACTGGGTGGCTGGTCCTGTCTTAACCTGAAAATATATGTCAGGTACAGTATGAGCAATCATTTAAAGCATGCATGAGTAATTTGAGTTTGAAGAAAATAAGCTTATCATGAAAAATATTTCAGTCCCTAAGAAACTTCAATAGGTGCTGCACAACTGCAATTCCAAGAATTACACATTCTATTAAAGATTGTTTTCTACCCAGGTTTCTTGGTAAATGATGAGTCAACTAATAAACCACTTTGACATTTATCTGAATGCTAATGAAGGTGCCTGCAATAATAACAGGATGACCTTTAACCTAATCTACACCATCTACAGAGCTGCTGAGCACAGGCTCTCCCTGCATTGAGCAGAGAAATCTGGACTAACACCTCCATCTGCTGGAAGAGGAGAGAGTGAACTTCCCCCTCCTTACAACTAGTCTCAACATGTTGAATAAGCTCATGAGTCATGATGATTCCAACCTCACACTTGTGACTCACCACTTTACCCCCCTACAGCTGAGGTTGCTGCTAAAGTCAGACCAATATTGTTTGCCAGGGGATTTGCAAGTTAAAAAAGGCACAAACAAATCTAGTTTGATTTAATTTATATAACCTGGTATATTGTAAATGAATTGAAAATCCCAGCCTTCTTTCACCTCACAATGTCCCTGCTTTATCTACACATATTTACATGTTGTATTACATAAAAACCCAATGCACTGTTTAATATGTTTGTGAGGTAAACAAAACATCAAGTCTGAATGCAGGAAGCAGTTAGGAATAGGGGAAATCCCAGACTGGCTGTGAAAATCCCAAAGGAGGTTAAATAAGAAACAGGTCTTCCCACGTGTCATATTTAAGCAAAGCACCTGACTCAACAGTATAGCAGTGAAAAGGTGTGGCAAACTGTTCCAGACTGTGTTTGTACCAGTAAACTCGCCAGGACTAAGTTGTCTGTGAAAACAACAGTGAACTGGCACTGGTCAATTAAAGCATTTCTGGAAAAGGATTATGAAAGCTGAGAAAAGCATATTATACAACCTTACATAGGTGCATTAATTAGGGTTTTTTTTTAAAAAAGTAAATTGAATGGTAGGTATGACTAAATGTACACATATTCTTCTATTTCTTCATCAATAACACTGAACAAGATCCATTCCGATATATAAAAAGTTTATTATTATAGATGTCCAGACATGTCTTATACATAAAGAGTTCAAATGTACAGAAAGAGCTACAATCATATAATGTATTTACATTCCATACATGGACTACGACAAATGTCAGTGCATTTGTTTAACAGGATTAACACTTAAAATCTCATTTCCGGTCAATTACAACAAAAAAAGTAGTTCCAATACCATTTAGATTCCATGTATTATCAACAGTAACAAAAAAAAAAATCACATAAAATAACAAAAATGCCTCACTGAGAAAACAGGTCATTACATTTTTGAGTATATTTAACTGCAAAACAGTTTACCGAGCAAATATATCAAACCCCTTATTCTGTGGACGCAGGTGCTAAGGTAGAATCCGACATGTTTATAAAGGTAAGAACTGTCCCTTGTAAAAGAAGTGAGTGCAGGGGTAGACTGGCTGTATTTTGTCTTGCTTCACTGTACAACATAAAAACAAAGCATTCCAAAATGATAAGGAGCATGGATACCCTTGTTACAAGGGAATTACTAACAAACTTTAAAAGTCTTCTAAATGGCCAAATGTCCTGCAATGGCTTAAGCATTACAGTGGTCAACAACCACTTTCATCAAGCTTTATGAGAATCAAGCAGCCTATCTTCTACTACGGAATAGATGTTGCCGACTATTTAGCAGTACAAACCACTGGACTACTTATTTTCATGATAATTTACTATGGCTAAGTAAGCTATGATTTTGGGGAGTCATTTGCGAGCAGCATGTTTTAACATCTGGATCTGCTGGGAGTGATCAGACAAACTGTGGTCAAATAATGCTGTCCCCGAGATTTGGTGATAAATAATAATGCCACTGAGTTTTACTTCTACTGAAGTAATCCAGTTCATTATGAATGTTCCTGTGGCGATGCTATTAAAATTATAAACTCTGGTCGTCTGCACCATTTTGTACAACACGATGAGAGCCCTCAGTAGCATGTGGCCTCCAGCAGGGCAGGCATATATATCACTGCTGCATTACCCTATTCTTTAAGTAGTTTACACTGCTTAAATACGTAAATCTCTCTTTTTGCTCTCTGGAGCAAGGAAATAAGAACAAAGTGCAAATAAAGTAACTGTGGAACGGCAGAAAGCTGTTAAGGGGAAACGCAGGGACAAACAGGATGATAGTATATCTAGATAAATGATGATATTTTTCCCTTCCTCCTTTTTCAAGTTTAAGCTTCCCTCTTACAACATAAGGAATTTGGCTCCCTCTGCTGGTTACAACGATTAATATGTCCCTACTACATCTCATCAGAGCGGTGCTGCTGTAATATTACAGATGGGGGGTTCCGGTCTATCCAGTTATCCTTGGACCCTGTGACCTCATATGCCACAGCAGACGCCACTACGGCATCAATGGGTCCTTCCTGTAAGGCCCCAACACTGCCAGCCGGCCCCAGCTTCATCTCTGCTGCCTGGCCAGGATTGGGGAAGTCTGCCGAAGAGTTGCTGTTGATGCCAGATTCCGAGTCAGGTTGCTCCACCCTTTGGTAGTCAGGAGTGTGGTTCTTTTGGCCGCCTGCGAAGATGGCTTTAACGTTATCGACCTCTGGTGGGAGCTCCAAGAGAAGCTCCTCCTCCTCAGGGTCAGGACCAGGGTAGGACATGGCATCTGTGCTGTCTTGTATCGAGCGCAAAGTCCGGGAGATGACTACAAAAAATGAATGATAAATGGTTTCTAATGGTGCACCAACACAGCCATATTGTTGAAAAAGCAATTCATTTACACACAATAGATACAAAAAAACTCTATACACAATGCAACAAAAGGCAGGTATTATTATTTTGACTTACCGGCTGAGGGTGTGTAGAGTTCCTTCTGTTCAGCTTTTCCACCAAATGGATTGACTGACGGGAAGATGATGAGACAGAAAGAGAGCAGGAACACCTGAAGGCCAAAAACAATTAGACCGTGAGGACAAAATACAGCAGAATGACAAAGAGTCTGACACTTACTATAAGAACAATAATAAGAGAAATATAAGTTAGAACTGTCAAATTTACCATAACGCAAGTGCTGGTTGTGCTGGCCTTCATAGTCGACATCTTCACCATAGCCTGTAGTTTTCTCAGTTGCTCTATCAAGGAGCTGTAAGAACCAAGAGGATAAATTTACATTAACAGAAGTCAAGAGATTCAGAAACCTGATGTGACTTGATACGTACAAACAGATAAACAGAAAATATCTCAGACTTCTTACATGTTCTGTTTCTGAAGCATTTGGACTTTCTTCTGTAGTTCCAGGTTGTGTGCAGTGCAGATGGCGACCCTGTGGTAGACATTAAATCAGTAATTAGTACTTCTACCACGACATACAATATTACGACCACAAAAGTTAAAGACTTTAGTCACAGAAAACTCAAATGACTACCGCCATAAGTTCTCCTGACAGTTTGTGTTCTTAAGTTTAGGTAGCTGTTATCTTTCACATATTAATACCTGTGTTACAATGTGATTGTTGAGTTGCAACAACTCAACAGACAGAAAATTCATCTGCAACTATTCTGATTTCTTTTAAAGAAAGAATGCCGGAATGAGGATTTGATGCTTTTGTTTGAGATTAATGAATATTTGGGGGCTTTAGGTTTTAAGCGAGACAAAACAAGACACTTAAAAGATGTCACTTTGGGCTGTGACAAATTACAGCAGTAATTGTTGACTATTTTTTTGATATTTTGTAGAAAAATAACAGTTAATTGAGAAAATAGTGGGTAGTTTTAATTGATAATGAAAATAATCATTAGATTCTATCATGCCAAATTAATTTTAGTCAACTGTCAAGTCATATAAACTACAAAAACAATAAGACATTATCTCTAAATTATAGTAGCTTGCCTGTGAACATGATTTCTTTTGGCCAACCGATTTATTATAACTAATATATAATTCATTTTAGGATATTTTTTATCTCATTTTTATACATTTTGGCGTCTTAATCTCACCTGTTTTCCAGTCCATCAACGTACACCTTCTTCTTCTTGCGGCTCTCCTGAGCAGACTGCTTGTTGCGGATCTTCCTTCTGACCCTTTTCAAAGTCCTCTCCTCTGCCTGTTACACAGAGTAGAGTAGGCTTTCACCAGAATGTTGACATGACATACGACGATGTGTATAAAAACAGCCCTGAGCAGCCGTTCAATAAAAATAAAAATAAAACAGAAACATTGTAATACTCTTCCAGAAAAAGCTTGAGGAAAGATCAAATAAACTAAATGACTATTGTACAAACAGTAAAAAAAAATCTAACACTGCTCAAGATCATTGTACATGTGTTACCAAAAGTAGTGTAACAATTTCAACATATCAGCAGAATGGGTTTTCATTATGTTCAATACTGTATTTACATTTGTAGTGTTTTGCAGTTGCTTGAATCCAGTGTTTCTGAAAATGCTGCACAGTGTTTATGATGAACACAAAGCCATCAGTTTAAGTAAATACAGATGTAAAGTAAAAATTACCTTTGTGAGAGGCATGTGCGTGGGAATGGTTACTCCCTCTTTTGCCAAAAGCCGCTTCTCCTCCTCAGTGAGCACAATCTCTTTAAACTGGAACTAGACGGGAGAAAAAGACACAAAGTTTTCAACATTTTTGTGTTTTCTGTGGAACAAAATACCCCCACATGTGTATAATGCATCAACGACCATCTTATCAATATCACCCGTAGAACAGTACTAACATATTAACTGCTACCTCTTTTGTCTGGCTGTAATAGTGAGAGAAACTGACCTGGTCTGTTATGTTGTCCTGTGCTGAATCCTCTGCTGAGTCCTCTATGGCCAAAGTGCAGGGCAGCTCGCTGGTGATGTCCTCCTCCATTGCCTCACTCACCAGGTCATCTGTCACAAGAGAATTATTGATTTAAAACAAACAATCTGCTTTTCTGACACTTATTCCTATTGATCCTGTACTAATCCAAATTCCACTTTTTAAAAAAAATAGGTTTGAGTCGTCAAGTTAAAAAAATATGTTAAAGTAAAGGTTCCACATATTCGAGAGTCCTTCGACAACACATACCCAGATCAATGAAGACATCTGTATCTAGCTTCTCTGCCCTCACGCTCTGCAGCACGTCCATATCTGCCCCGCCACTCTGCAGCAGAGAGTAGCTGTGATCTGCCTGCACTGTTAAGGCCTCGAGGCTCTCTGTTTGCAGCTCTCCGGAGGTCAGTGCAGGGTCAGAGTGCACCGGGCTGGGCTGAGAGTAGCTGGGACTGGGCACTACGTCACTATCGCTGCCATGAGGGCTCGGGCATCCCAGAACATTGTTGTTTCCAGCACCAGTGCTGCTGTCGTCAGAAATCCCGCTGTCGCTGCCCAGTGGAGAATGAGAGGGACAGATGACCTCCATGTTGTCTTCTCCATCTAACAAGCTGGACAGGAAGTCTTCTGTATCCACACCTGTCAGCATCTGGGAAACAAAAGACAGCGTTACATTTGTTAAAGTCACACAGACACAAACAAGTAAGTCACAGGGCTGCTATGCTTTTAGCTTTGCAATGATGATGCAGCTTGTCTGGTGTGTAATGAGAAAAACAAACTAAAAATACACTGTAGTGACATTCTGAGCAATCGATCTTACATCTTGTTCAGACAGCCAGGATTCGATGAGCCCGTTCTCATCAGGAAAAAAGGGCTCAGTGGATCCATCCTCTCCATTGTGGAACAGCAGACCTAACAGGTCTGTTCCATCCATATCTGGAAGGTCCTCAGTGACTGACATCTGTAGCAAAACAGCAGCAAACAGACCACAGCAAGTTTAATATTTGTCAACAACAACATGTAACTGCATATAATATGATTTTATTACAACAGAACTTAAATGTCATTAAATGGAACACGGTATATGTGACATAGTGAAATTGGTATCATAGACAGCATTACAGTTAATTTATAAGCTGACTAATCAATAAATTGAAATTTGTGATTTTGGATTGTTCCTTGGATAAAACAAGGTGAAGGAAGAAATGCAATGTCAGTTATAAGAAAAAAATTCAGTTCCATAAAGGTCGATGTTTACCAACAATAAGTGCTCTGTTGGCCGTGTCTTGTTATTGGTGACACCACACAAGGACTAGTTTATCAGACCATTTAAACTGGCACCACTAAGCTCTGTATGACGAGTGCACAGCCAGATCTAAAAGCCGTCCAAAGCAAAAACTATTTCAGATGCTTTAGCAAGCGTTGCCCTATATGAGAAGGGTTCCAAACAGTTCACACTAAAAAAAAAAAAGCCTTCTCAACGAACAGAATTTTTTTAGCTTAAACAATATTTTATGCACATGCACTCCTCTACAAAATCACTTTCTAGAATGATCAATTCTTTCCACATAGAGTTATTTAGGTATGTGAAGCTGTGTAAAAATTCCTGTATTTACTCAGATTGCAGAAAAACTAAATATTGCAATGTCAGTTTTTCCAATATTGTGCAGACCTAGCATCATACTGAGACGACTATTGCATTCCAGTGGTCATATCACATGCCCCACCTTTGACTAAAGATTGTAGAGGAGTGCCAGTAACTACACTCCATCAGTTTTATTGCCAAGGACGTTTTCACATGCAAGGAATTTGACGTGGTGTTTTGCTGACAATTTTTTTTAAAATAAGGACCAAAACAATTACCGGTATATATAAAAAAGCAAGTGTTGCAAGTCAATAGACATTAGGTGTTAATAGACAATACAGATCTTTACAGCCTCACCAACTGCTTATTTTTCACAGGATTTGGCAGATTTTTAACTGAATATCCCAGAAACCTCAAGAACTTGTAATCATGTCAATAGCTTATGCAGTTTTTTTTTGTTTGTTTGTTTTGTTTTTTTAACAGAAAATAAAATAATAAAAATCTATAATTCATCATCAAAACGAAAAATCTTTAATTTTCAAAAATTAATATCTCCACTTAATATTTACTCAATTCCAACCAAATTTTTGCTGTGGGTAGAAACAACTTAGATTTGTCATACCGAAGAAAAAAAAAGACTGCCACAGGTCTTCCTAAAATTAGCTTCGGAGCTGGAAAATCCACTTTTTAAGGACATTTTAACAGATTTCTTTGAAGCTTTTTTAAGGGAATGTCTTCATATCCATTGAAAACATTTTTTTTTTTTTTTTTAAATCAAAGATGTTACCCCTTTATTATTTGTGCAAGTGAGTATAGGTACGAAAAAGCAATAACAATATTTACAGTCTTCAGGAATGTGATTTTAGATATCAAGAAAATATACTGATTTTATTTTCGGTGAGACAGAAGGAATAAAGCGTGGTATATGGTAAATGGAGTGATGGTCCAGTAAGCATCCAGCCTACAGAGGACTCCATTGGATGCTGCACTGGTTTTTTGTCTTGGCCTGCATGTGGAGGCTGCAGGCACATGTGGAGGACTGTTTTGAGTGTGCATTTAATAATAATTAGGGTGAGATGAGAACTAAAAACAAAGAAACAAACAAAAACAATGACACTCCCCTGTCAATGGGTTAGTTACACGTACTTCATATTGCATCACCACCACCACGGCTCTATCATGACCTCATCCTATACTGAGCCCCGCCCCCCATGCCTTTGTCACGGGGTCTGAGTACAATATCAAGTGTCAAAACAAATAAGATGCATAACCTTCACTTAATATCAGGAAACTATTATTTCTATGCGGCATTGTGTGCTGGGGTTAAAGAAACACGGGACTGCAGCCCGGATACAGAGTGTTTTTACTGGATTAAACAAACAGCGTATTGTCTTGCAGTATAACCGTTGAAGACATGAACGAAATGACCTACATAAAGCAGGAGTCGGTACAGGCAATGAGCTTTTGGTTTTAACAGGCTCAAAAATGCAGCTGCATTCATGATATCAACGGCAGCAAGCAGGAGGTGTCTTAGGCCAACACCGAGGAGTCAGCCTCATAATCCTGTCATAATCTTCATGTGTCGAGGGCGTGGTCCCTCGTGGCATTAAAAACATTTAGAAACAGTGAAAACGCTTAATGTCCGTGTGAATTTTCTTACCGTTTGATGACAGGAGACAAAATACCATTCGCCTGAGTGCGTCCGGATGTCTGTGGTGTCTCTACTCGGCTTTTCTTCGCTGCTACCCGTCTACAGTCACAGCGCTTCCTCCCGAAACCACCTTCCAACAAGGCAAAATTTGCGTCATCACGTAAAGGCGGAAATGCGTACGTGCTCTTTCTTGGGTGTTTCTGGGAAGTGGAGTACATTGAGACGTTTTGCGTCTTACACTCAAGAACAATCCAGTTTTCAGCACACAGAGCATACAGTTAAAGACTTTGTTTAATTTATATACATATAATAACATGATATGTATATATTTAAGACACTACGTTTCATGTACATATATGTGTGTGTATATAAATATGTTTTTTTATTTTTTTTATTTAACCTTTATTTAACCAGGAAAGTCCCATTGAGGTTAAAAACCCTTTTTTTGTGTATAAATATGTAGGTATATGAGAAAAAAAATCATACACTAAATTTCACTGTTTCATGTACATATATATATATATGTGTGTGTGTGTGTGTGTGTGTGTGTGTGTGTGTGTGTGTGTGTGTGTGTGTGTGTTTGTGTGTACTGTATATGAGATATGAGTTTTAGACCCTCTGAGGACATTGTGTCTGCCCTGTCATTTGAGCTTAAGGTACTCGTATGCACATCAAAGACAGGTCGGTCCCCACATAGCAACTACACAAACATAAATGTGTGCTTGTGTTCCCAGTCAAAGTCGATCATATATATATATGTGTGTGTGTGTGTGTGTGTGTGTGTGTGTGTGTGTGTCTGCCCTGTCATTTCAGGTTAAGGTACTCGTATGCACATCACAGACAGCTCGGTCCCCACATAGCAACTACACAAACATAAATGTGTGCTTGTGTTCCCAGTCAAAGTCGATCATATATATATATATGTGTGTGTGTGTGTGTGTGTGTGTCTGCCCTGTCATTTCAGGTTAAGGTACTCGTATGCACATCACAGACAGCTCGGTCCCCACATAGCAACTACACAAACATATGTGTGTGCTTGTGTCCCCAGTCAAAGTCGAACATATATATATATATATGTATGTCTGTGTGTGTGTGTGTGTGTGTGTTTGTGTGTACTGTATATGAGATATGAGTTTTAGACCCTCTGAGGACATTGTGTCTGCCCTGTCATTTGAGCTTAAGGTACTCGTATGCACATCAAAGACAGGTCGGTCCCCACATAGCAACTACACAAACATAAATGTGTGCTTGTGTTCCCAGTCAAAGTCGATCATATATATATATGTGTGTGTGTGTGTGTGTGTGTGTGTCTGCCCTGTCATTTCAGGTTAAGGTACTCGTATGCACATCACAGACAGCTCGGTCCCCACATAGCAACTACACAAACATATGTGTGTGCTTGTGTCCCCAGTCAAAGTCGAACATATATATATATATATATATATATATATATATATATATATATGTGTGTGTGTGTGTGTGTGTGTGTGTGTGTGTGTGTGTGTGTG
>OMNN01029232.1:0-11732 GCA_900302755.1 Chromis chromis
CACATGGCAACAACATCAAACAATCAGGAACATCTTGAGGAACATGACAATGGCCCAACATGTTGATTTGACCTCCAAACTTCCTAGACCTCATTCTGATCAAGCATCAACAGGATGCAGTGGAACAAGTTTGACTGGCAGAGGCCCCACTGCACAAGTTAGAGTACCCAAAGGATCCACTGCCAATGTCCTGGTGCCAGACTCCATAGGACACCCTGAAAGGTCCTTTTGTCCATGTCTAATGGTTCAGAGCATTTTTGACCACATAAGGGGGACCAACACAATATTAGGCAGGTGTCATAATGTTATGCCTGATTGGTGTAACACGTAATGATTTTGTGTGACATTATGTGTTTCTTTTCAATTACCTTTGAACCCCTAAACTTTGGCTCTTGTATGTCAAAAGGGCTATGTCTCAAACAGTCTTGCTGTATTGATGCAAACTAAGGCACAGAGCATGAAGAACAATGAAAATGTGTACCTGTACAAATACTTACATTTGAGACTCTTCTCACAGTAAATCAGGATGTTTCAGACCAGTCATGGCAAGCATATTACAAACAGCAGATCAAACAAGCTCGACTTCACATTAATAAAGACTTTAGCCACTTGGACAATATTTAAAATTTAGTAGTAGTGAAATATTATCAAGTTCTCACTGCATGCTCTCTATCTCTCTTTCTTTGTTGCGTCCAGGGAAATGAACAAACATTTACGAGATGAAAGGGACATGTGCTATCAGGTGCGTTTCATGTACTGGAATGCTTTCGTTTGGTTATTCAAATGTACCTTCTCTGCACATTATACTCTTTATCATCTTTTAAAATATCACAGACAAAATAAAATGAAAAAGGAATCAGAATCTCCTGCCACATTAAAATAAATCATTTATGTTCTGACTCTGCAGAAACCAAAAAATTCCAAGAACACACTAGGTTTAAAGCAGAGGCCTTCAATCGGTGTGCTGAGAAACGCAAGCACAAATATCTTCAAAAGGTAAACCATCTACAACTGATAAATAAACAACTAATGTCATTAATGTTTAAAGATGTGTCAAATGGAATGCAAGCTGCAGTTTCTCATCACTCTTATTATCATTGTGTTGCTTTGTGTCTGCAGCGAGGATGAGGAGGATTTGACTTCCAGTTCTGTGAGGCAGAGCCTAGCCAATGGGTCATGCCAGCCATCTTTCCCAGTAGAGGAAAGAGGACACCTCCAGAGGATCATCTCCATCGAAGAGGACCACCTCCCCCATTTGCTCAATGACTGTCAGGCCCAAACCCCACTTCAAGAATGTAAAGAAGGAGAGGAAGTGTCAGACAGCGAAGAAAACATAGACTTGGTGATGAGTGATATTTACCCATCAGCTCAGCAGCAACAATCAAAGGCAAGTGTGGAGAAAGCGGAAATCCCAACATCACCAAGGGGTCAACCTGTTGGCAAGGAGACCAGCATAAATGTAAGCATGTAGACACTGAGTGATACACTGAATGTAAGGCACACTTGACATACTGCCCTTTCTATTCTCTGATTAGCATTAAAGGACTGCAGGATTGTTGTTACTATAAGTGAACACGTTTTTGTTACTGACAAAAGCTCCCTTTTTCAAAGCCAAATAGTAGATGTGGGAAGACAGCAAAAATAAATTACCAGTGAGAGGGTGTAAGCACACTGTTGTAGTCTGCCTCACATAAATAAGAACCAGCTACCTGGCTGATCTTTCTGAACCTTTTAATCTATGCTCCCACAATTGTTGTTTGTTCCAGGAGGAAGGTGGTCCTTCAGCGCCTGACCGCCTATTCAAGATCGTCTTGGTGGGGAACTCTAGTGTTGGAAAGACTTCCCTCCTACGGCGATTCTGTGATGACTCCTTCCACCCAGGCACTTCTGCCACTGTGGGTAGGTAATGTATAGTGCAGACACATACATATAGTCATTTCCTGTGAGTAAAGACGTCGAAGCACCCACCCTTGTGGTTGACATCAGGGTTAGTATTTGTCTACTCCTAAACATCCTACTTAACACTGTATGCTATGGTCCTGTTTACCGTCCGCATTGTTTTTACTGTGCTGTACAGTATGATTAATAAAGCACAGTAATCTTTATAATAATTACTGTGGACTCATGTAATACACTGTCATGTTAAAGGTTGCAGAGAACAACCAACAAACTGACTTCAAGTATATTGTTTGTATTGTGGCCTGCCTAAAATTATGAATAAAAAGAGGCAACACACTCAAGGACATGTGAAAAATGCTTTCAAAAACAAGAGGCCTCACATTTTCATATTTTTCTCCATGTTTTAAAAATGGTTGTTTTGCATATTGTTTTATGTTGGAGTCTGGTTAGAATAAAGTATTCAAAATTCACACCACTGTTATAGGATTTCTTTTTGATGTACAGCAGATTTGCCTTTAAAATTATATTCAGTCCCAACATTTTAAAGAGTAGCAGGAAGGAAAGTAGGACAGAATGTGTTGCATTGTATTTTCAACATATTCATGCTTTTGTTTTCTTAAGTATTATGTGGCAATCACATTAATTCAGACCATGTATATTCTATATTAGTACATATTTCTACACTAATGTTTCCTGTTCCTTTTTCCCTATGAATACACACAATCTGATTACACTTGTTTGACAAAAACAGTGTTTGCTTACTTGTCTTGTGAATTTCTTGTCTGTATGTGCAGGTATAGACTACAGTGTAAAGACAATAACTGTGGATAGCAGCCAGGTTGCACTGCAGCTGTGGGATACAGCCGGACAGGAGAGGTGAGCTTTCTGCACACGGAATAAAGACAAGGAGATGGTCACAGATCTCGAAAAGAATGTACTTTTTGAATTGTATGTGTCCCACATTCTTTATTTCATACTATTTAGACAGACATTCAATCAGATTTACAGAGAACCTCGTGCACCTCAGCCAGTTGTTTGACTCATTTGAAAACATTATTCTCATATTTTAAAATGTTCCAAAGAGGCAGATAAAGCCAAGGGAGTTTTCTGAGATGTTTGCGTTAATAAAAAAAACGAACACGTCCTCTTTTGTCTTCTTCCTCCTTCCTCCTGCTCCTCCTGCAGGTATCGAAGCATCACCAAACAGTTCTTTCGCAAGGCTGACGGGGTGGTTGTGATGTATGACATCACCACTGAGCAGAGTTTCACAGCTGTAAGACAGTGGCTGACAAGTGTAAAGGTACGACAGTAGAAGTCTTTGCTGTGCACTTTCTCACGGACATACCACAAGATGTTTCTATTTTAGTTTGTGTTTCTCCCCAGTTGTTGTTCAAGACAGATATAGGCCTGTCCTTTAACCCCAATGGACTCTCTTAAAAACATTTTGCGCTCTTCTCCCGTGCTTTACAGGAAGGTGCAGGCGAAGACATCCCCATCATGCTCTTGGCTAACAAAACAGACAAGGAGAGTGAAAGACAAGTTCAGAAAGCAGTTGGTGAAAGACTAGCCAAGGTTTCTGTTTTGTTTTTTTTCCTACTAAGCTCTTGTCAGTCAGACAACAATAAAAGAAACTAGATTGATAATTGAGAGAGTTTAATGTGGAATCAGCTCCAGTATGATCCTGAGGCTGTTTTAATCTTCTTTGTTTTCTTTATTAATCATTATTAGTTTTTTATTCCTCTAGTCTCTGGTGTGTCTTGTAGTTTCTATGGTGATTGGAGAGGAATATGAGTTTATTTTACTACATGAGAAATGTTTTTCCTTTGTACTTTTGCAGTTTTAACAACAGAATTTACTTTTTATGTTTATTGAGAAGCCTATCCTGATCAGGGCGTAATAATTTTTTAAATGTTTAGGCACATGGGTCGTCCGACTAGACTTTCTCTAATCATTCCTTTGTCATTGTCATCATTTGACTTTTATTTAGGACTGCCAGATGTCCTTCTATGAATGCAGTGCACGCTCTGGATACAATGTGATGGAGTCCATGGTTCATTTAGCCAGGTAAGCAAATGTAATGGCCTTCGTGATAGATCACGCAAAAGAAAACCGAAGAAGCAGTCGCAGTGTTGGACTAAATACGGAGCGAATATCAGTTTGAGTAGCATTTGAAGCGAGACTATTTCTGAATAAAATTGAGATGCTTCGTGGGGCGTTGGAGGCACAAAGGAGCTTTTCTTATCATCTCATTCTGAAGATCACTTCAGAAAGCAGTCGCTCCCGAGAGAAAATATCCGAAGTTGTTTACAATTTATTTTTCGTGAAGTGAAAAAATCAATCAAATCATATTTTGTCTCCTTTTTTGTGGGACGTCAATGACTTCAACTATTTATCAAAATATGCTCCAGAAAAGCCTTTTGTCATTCATGAACATTAGATTACTTCATGCTTGTTCTTCCTGTCAGCATTTGAAGTTTCTCCCTGCATTTTTCACATTTTGACTTGTCATAGCAGGAGAAGCACAAGAAAAACTGATAACTCTAATAATGACTCATTTCCATTAAGTTTGAGCCATGACAGTGAACCAGCAAGTGTATGACCCTCTTATGTGGTTTGCAGCCAATCATCATGAATACACCTTCACCTTTTCTGCTATATTCAAGCTACTAATGGTGACATTTGTCTGCAAGGAATTAACCTATTGTACTTTGTAGATATGAATGCATATAACACTACAGTTTGAGTCAACACTGTGGTTCTCCAAGCTGTAACAATACTGTAAAACATCATTTAATCCAGTGCAACATGACAAATAATGCAACTAAGCCCCAATTGGGAAATAAAGGCCCCTCTGATAAAGACAGTAGAGCTAAAACATGTGCAGGTGAGGGTGCAGTAGCAGGAACAGCTGTGCAGCATATGTCCAGAAGGGCACAGGGCATCAAGGTGTCATGTCGGAACAGGTTCATCTCTTTATGCCTCATTATGTTTCTTAGAATTCTGAAAGAGCAAGAGGATCGAGAGAAGGAGAAGACAGTCGAGCTGGTCAGTAGCCCCTCAGAGAAGAAGAGATCCTGCTGCTAACACATAACGATTAACACTTACACAGTAGCACTACCCTTTACTAAGACACACAATGTGAAAGTGTGATCACAGGACACATCATTGACTGTCAGCACAACAGCTTTTCACCCATTATTTGACCTTAAAGCAAAGTCAACACCAAAATGAACCAACGTTGTCACGCATGTCAAAGATACTATCACACCTTTATAAAAGTATATAAATGTAGCTCTGGCTTAAAATATGCTATTATGTGAAGAAATGGTAAAAATACTTCCAATAATAGTCTAAGAAAAGTGGGTTTTCCTTTGAGGGTGAGATCTAAAAAATAACTGAACAAACCGAGTCTCTTTCGAATCGAACTAAAACTTTATAGAATATTTTTTAAATGTAGGGTATTCCCTCAAACTAAACTGCAACTCTGAGATATTTCATGTATTTATTTAGCTTCCAAAAGTCCTTTACCTGCCAAAATGTGGACTTTTTAGTATCTATATATAATGAAATAGTAATTCAGTGGTAAGTGTACATTTTTTAAGCTGTCACTCTTTCACATTTTGTATGTATACATGAGGTGGACATAATATCATGAATAACTGAAATGTAATACATTGTCAAACTTGCAGTCAACACTGCCTTTTTAAAGCTTTGGGTGTTCAGTTGTAGTTGACATAGGACCAAGATTACTTGTGGTGTTTCAGGATATTGTTCACCTGGTGCACAGAGTGGGAAAAAAACTGTCATGTGGCCCAATACTAAAGTAATACCTTTTCACTGAACAAACATAACATTTTGTGTCGTATTTGTTCCAGGGTTGTAATACTTGATAGTATTTTATATTATAAATGTTTGTGTTTTTGTGTACCCTTTGTACATTGTAATAGATTTGTAGTTCTGTGATAGTTTTGTTGTGGCAGCACTTGAGAGTGTAGCTGGGAGGTTGGCTCAGATTGTTAACAATACAGTTAGTAGACAAGACGTATTTTTTCTCAGAGAAAACAAAAACAAAGTTGAATGCACAAAATATGTATTTCACAACCCTTTAATCTGCCTTAGTGCCAAGTATTTTAAGAAATGATGTCAATGTAACCTATTAAGTTGCGTATCAAGATGGTTAAAAATGACAGGTTTTGGTAAAAAGTTCTTTCACTGTCACTTGCAGTGCTTCACTACTGCCAGGATCTTGCACATCACTTTATTGTATATAAAAAATGTAAATATAAATAAATTAAAATATACATGTTTGTGTGTATATGATGTGGAAAGCATCAGAAGTCCAAGTTTTTCTCCCTGCTACGTTGAAAATAAAATTTGTTGTACAGCATCACCCAGTGGATACGTTTCACCATTGCAGTTTATTCAGTTTTTGATTTGACATGACAATATGTGAAACAACATATTGAATACATTAAAAAAAAGAGATAAGTAATACATGTGCAATTAACATGCCAGTTTATTAGAATTTGTATGACTTATAGAATATGGCAATCTAAGTTTGTGTTTATTTTGAGCAGCCAAATATTTATTAGAAAACTTTATCCTTCAGATTCCAAAGGTGCTCTTTCCATATAAGTATTATTCTAAGTATATAAGAAGACCTATTGTGTATAGTTGATTGTAGGCATTGGTAACTCATAGCATTGTATTGCTTATTTATACCTCCGGGGGCCCTGGGAAATTCACAGAACCAAAGAAATAACCAAAATGTGTGATACTACACTGTGCGTTGATTGTTACTTGCATTAGTTGCATGCTTTATGATGATTTATCTCGTTTGCTTCCAAGTGCACATAATTCTGATAACAATTTTGGTCATTAGAGCGTCTGCACCATGTAGAAAACCTAGGAACACAGGCTGGATATTGGCTGTCTCTGGACAATATCATAGAACACACAGTCTGGGAAAGGTAATGTCTTATCAAATATTTAATACCGTTTTAAATCGTGTATGTTTGAGGCAAACAGAAACACTAATACAAGTTTTCAGTAATGTGTAAACCCTCTTGAGATAATCTAAATCTATGTATTGACTAAAGAAAACCCTGCAGTGGGTACCTTGGCAATGACCTTAGTAAGAGCACGTGTGAAATGGAAAGATACTTTTCGTTGGATTCAATACACGGTGTATATAATACGGTGTGAGCCAGTGTTGTGCAATGCAGCTGAAGTTTAAGTCAGAAAAACTCCTATAGGAACCTGTATACATGCTACAAGCTTCTAAATATCCATAAGTTTGGTTCAAGCTAAGATAGTGGTGCAGGGCTACGGCAGGTCATCATTATTTATTGACTCCCTTTAGAAATACTTTTTAGTTGTCTCAGATTCAACCTAGTTGCTAGGAGTGAAAGATATGTGGGGTTTGATTGCTTGATATGGATAAGTCCAACTGTATACTAAAGAATCATCATGTCTTGAGGCTGCTTTTTAAGTAATATCTCATTTAAAAACATTAAAAAGGAGAGTGGCGGAGCGTCTGTATATGAAACAATAGCGAGAAGCTAAATGCAGCAGTGCGGAACAGAACTAGGTACACTTCGGCACTTGGTCAAGGCATTTAGGATGGGGAGAGTATGTTATTGGCATGTCAACATCACAGCTCAAACTGACAACACGGAGCACATCTGGAGTCCAGCAGCTTCGACACCTTCTATTGCACACTCACAGAAAACCACTAGTACACACTGACTACGCAAGCACATCACCTTTCACATGACACATATTTGTCCTTGGCTGTGGGGTTCAATTGCTGTTAGTTTTCCAACATCTCTAAACTGATTAAACTATAAATTAAATAATTTCACTGATAATTATTCGCTACAGTACATAATGTGACATAAGAATTACACTTAAAAGTTTTTGTCTACCTATAAAAGAATGTGGACAATACAATAATTCATTAGATGAGCTCTACGTGTTCTAAAAAAATGCCATCTATCCTTCCGTAAGGTCCAGGTTATTGTGGAAAACAAATACTGAACAAAACACACAGGTACGTCACTCCATCTCACATACACGTACATCGATATTCAGTAACATTCATCAAGACTAGAAAATATTCCTGACCTCTTTTTGTCAGTGTTACATTCAGATTTGTTTAACAGTCGGCCTTGGTAACTTCCTGCTTTCATCATACATTTTAGTGACAATGCTGATATCGTCAACGTGGCCGCCTCTGCCTGGTCTTTGGCCTGGTCTTTTCTCTTTGATCCCCTCCCATCCCATTGTGTATCTGTCTGTGGTCGTGGGAGTGTCTCCGTCTCCCTCTGGTGCTCGATGGTTGCACTCGGTGGGGCACCAACGTTCCCAACAATCAAACTTAACGCATCTTGTAGTCGTGGGCGATGGCCGCTTCACACAGCTGCCCTTTGAAATCCAGCTCAAAGGTAAAGTCCAAGTCTCGCTGCAAGTGAGAAGAGAGGAAAGAAAGATGGCTTTTGGTGAGACAACAATTGATCAAACACGCAGCGGAAAGTGAAGGGAGGGGAAAAAAAACGTAAGAGCGGAGAGTACTATCAGATTTTCCACTGTGACCTGACAGCAGAACATGGTGTTAAATAAACACTGAGTGTTTGTGTCAGACATCAGGAGAAAGCCAGCACTGCTTCTCCATCCCAGAGGGGGGAAGGAGAGGACACTGGCAAGGTCAACAGTAAAATCTGTTGTTTGTTGAAGTCACTGCAGTGCTTCTGCTGCCTGCTTGACCGCAGTACATCACTGAGGAGAAAACAATCTGCTGTGGGCAGGCAGCGGAGGGAATGAGTCATTTCTTACCCACAGTTTAGATATATAGGATCTATAGGTAAGCACTCGCATAATGCTGCATTGTTTACAATATATTTATTTTTAAAAATAAAATACCCTGTGTGTATTACTGCTTACACAACATGAACATTAGAGTGTGCAGTACTCACAATATTTTTCTCATTAGGCTTCATAGCAATGCTACCAACGATTTCTTCTCCTCTTCGCACTGTCAGATAGTCCTCCAGGTAAAACACTGTCTGCTTCCAGTGGGTGTACGGAGCATCTGGAGCTGGAATACACACACAGAAACACACTTTCACAATGATCATCATGTTGCCAGGTTGTGAAGTCCTTTTTGCTGCTGTAATTCTGTATCAAAATCTTATTGCTAAGGAATTATTACCATTTACAACTGTGGATATGAGATTATTGCTATAAACAAATGCTGTCTTATTAGAAAGTGAGAAAACCAGGAGGATAGATTAGCAGCATCAATCAAAAAGGAAGTGTTTTATCACAACCTGGCAATTCAAGATATTATTAATGGCATACAAAATCATAATTTTTTCCTTAACATTAAGAAAGCGGTTAAAAAGCTGCAACAACAAATCCTTAAACTAACACAACACGCCGTCTAAATGTTTCAGATGCAAGGCACCAGTACAGTATGTCCTCTCCTTGTCAATAATTCAGTGTTCTTTTCCCCATCCGGTTAACCCTTTTTTATGTATTGCCAAGAATTTGATGTCTATTCAAGCATACACTGGACCGATTTGTCTACCTGATGGTGAATGTCAGGTAGAGAATAAACAAAAACAGTGAAGTAATGTTGCACAAAGAGCAGGTAGGTCAGGTTGAGTTCAAGATGACAGCTCTCAAGTAAATGGCAGAGAATGCACGACTGCTTTTTTGACCTCTCCTCTGCAGCTACTTCAGACAGTCTTCTTTCATTACTATTCCACTCTGTATCTATTGTGTTACTTTATGCGCATCCATCTGTGTGTGCTGTACATGTTTGTGTGAGTGAATGCATGGAGACACAGGCAGGTAAAACTTGACACCCCAGGATCCAAAACAAATGTGAGCGTTCCCCGGTGCTCCCCCCGACCATCACATCACTTGGCGGAGATTCAAAAGGTCAGTACCACTTACATCGACTTTCTGCCAGCTGTCCTGGGGTAGCTTGGTAGCTCTGGCTTTATAGACGAGCTCTTTGTGAGTCCATAGATGAAAGGGCCTGCCAATCAGCACGGCCGCCGCGCAGGCCTGGCTCTCACTTTTTGGGGGGGCATAGTTCAACAAAGGCACCGACAAGCTAGCTCTGTTTCTCATGCTAATGCCGGGGATGAAATGGCATTTCTACTGACCAGCATGAAGCGGAATCTTTGACCTCTGCTTGCCTTTCTCTCCTTGGCTGAGAAGTCTGTGTCTGATACGGCTCTCTTTCAAGACCGTATGGGGAATCAATGGCACACTTTGGCTCTGAGTGTGTAAGTTTAGATCCGTATCTTCAAGTTTTCTGGCAGGCGAGTCTTCAGGTCTGACATTGGGAAAACTTGCTTGACAGACAAACTTGCAGAAAATCAATAAAAGGCGGTGGGTAGGGAAGGAAAAGGCTGCGGTTAGGAAATGATATGTCTCCTTGTGTGAAAGTCGCAAGGTCCTGATGATGGGAAAGCAATGGAAATAAAAAGGTGATATGTGGTAACACAAAATTGTTTCTACCAAAAGGGATAAAAAGAGATTTATTGTTCTTCCAGCAGTCAGGACAATTCATTTGGCTTTTCATCTCAATTTCTGTATTGTTTTTTCTCTCTAAAAGATAACGTTTGATCTACCACCACTAGAGGTCAGTCACACACTGGTTTTGACAGAATACCAACCCCCTTAAATCATGCTATCCCGAGCGTATTGACTGCATCACGTCAATCAGCTTGATCTACAATGCTCCAAACTGAATTGAGGAGATTGTTTTAAATGAAGCACCATGGGGAACACACAACATGTAAAAAATATGAATTTTACTATTCCTACAAGGCAAAGTAAGCAGCTGCCAATTCTTGTAGGGCTTGGATGAAACACAGTGAGCTTCAGAAATAATAAGCTGTTAAACCCAGATGGTTTTTTAGGCCCATATCTCTCAGCACTCCCGCACCTGACGGACTAGATTTTAGGACTCTGAGAGCATTATGATGTCACATAAATGTATCTAAAGGGTAACTTTGATTTCCCCCTGTGCTTCTACTCTTAATGCTTATTTAATATAACAAGCTGCTGTCTGTCACACTTACCAGATATGAAAGTGGAGAGAATCATAGAGAGTGCATTATGATTGCTTGTAAATGCTATTTGATTTCAAGTTAAGTCCTTATTTCCTTGCTAAGGACCAGAAAGTGTTACTGTAACAATCATAAATAAAGTGTAGCTCTAATGTTTTCAAGCATACACTCCCGTATAAACACCTAAACTAAGAGAAAGTATGTGGCATCTTACCTGTAGAAAAACCAGTCTTCTTGTGACACTTGGTGAACTCAATGTTAAAGTAAGTGACCAGTGCATGGATGTAGTCGTTCCTCTGGATTTGCAGGCAGAAAGCTGAGGTGAATGAGAGGTCTTCAGCCTTAACTGTGTAGATGTCCACCTCCTGTGAAGGAAAAGAGACTCTTGTTGACACTTTATGAACCACATAAAACACAATTCTTAAACCACAAGTCATCATATTGAGTTATCTCTATTCATCACTTGTTCCCTTTTTAAAGGTATACCTTTCATTACAAGAAACATGCCTTTATACACCAATCAGGCATAACATTATGAGCACCTGCCTAATATTGTGTTGGTCCCCATTATGTAGTCAAAAATGCTCTGAACCATTGGGCATGGACAAGAGGACCTCTCGGGGTGTCCTATGGGGTCTGGCACCAGGACGTTGGCAGTGGATCCTTTGGGTTGTGCAGTGGGGCCTCTGTCAATCAAACTTGTTCCACTGCATCCTGTTGATGCTTGATCAGAATGGGGTCTAGGAA
>OMNN01029236.1:0-16785 GCA_900302755.1 Chromis chromis
GGGAGGGAGGGGAGGGGGGGCCACGGTGGGTTTCTTTTGGAGAATTACCCCGATGTGTTGCTGTTTCTCACACAGTTTATGACTCTTTTCTTTGGATAGAGAAGCCTGGCTGCTGCAACAGCTACTATTCAGACTTTTTATGCTCGTCCTAGTTTTTTTAAGTTTTTTTGCATCCTCATGATTCTGTTTCTTCCAGTATATTTCTTCAGCTCCTCAACAGCGTGCGTTCAGATAAGCTACCCCGAGTCGTTTTTAGAGCCCGACTGATTGTGGATTTTTAGGGACGATATAAGAATTTCTGAAATTGTCGGTATTGTGTCTTTAAATAGATATATATGTGTTAGAGTTGCATTGAAAAGAGAAAATGATGGGCTGCACTCTGGACCGCTCTCTGCTCAGCTATGATACATGCTCTGCTACATGTGCTGCAGATTAGTGCGAGCAATGGCGCTGCTCTGCAGGACAAACTTTACGATGACACCACTTCTGTATTATGTTTTGTAAAAGAAAATCCCCATATTGGCATAATATGAACAACCAATATCAGTCAAGCTATTGTCATTTTTCTGTCCTTAACATCCAAAACACCAATTTTCACCAGTATTTTCTAAAATCTGAACTTGTGTTTCCTTATTTTAGTGCAGAAATCACCATTCTTCTTCTTCTTTTTTGATATCCAATCATTTATAGTTCAATTCTACAGTTTTTTCAGACTAATATTGTAATTAAGATCGTATATATTGCTTTTTTTGAACAGCAGAACTGCAACTGACTGTTATTTGCACCGTTAATGTGTCAGTTATTTTCTTGATTAAGTGATTAATCATTTAGCCCATAAGATGTCAGAGAACTGTCAAAAGTAGAGTTAAGTCCAAGATGTTGTCTTTGAGTTTCGTTTCATTTAATTCGCTGTCACAGAGGGATAACAAAACCTAAAAAATGTGTTTTCCATTTGAGAAGTTTATACATTTTTGTGGCATTTCTACAAAATATTTAGCGAGTATCGAAATAGTTAATGATAATAATCGACCGGTTCTGTTTGAAAACATCCATTGCGATAAAGGTGCAAGTAGCGGTCGATTAGTTATCAACTAATAAATGATTATTTTGACAATCAATTAATCATTTTGAGTAGTTGATTAAGAAAAAAATCTGAGTATTTTCTGGTTTCTGTACTCTTTTATGACTGAATCTCTTTGGGTTGTGGACCAAACAAGACATTTGAGGACATCATCTTGGGCTTTGGGATACAGTAATCAACATTTCTTTTTACTATTTTCTGACATTTCATAGACCAAACAACTCATCGATTTATTGAGAAAATGATCAACAGTTTAACTGACAGTGAAAATAATCATTATTTGCAGCTCTATTACCCAGAAAGTGCAGCTTCATCTTCTATGTTTGAGGTCAAATGTCATGTCACGCTTTTCGTGTCTCAGTTGTCAACAGTTAATCCTTGCCATCAAGATCTCGCTACTCTAGGCTCCGATAAATCCTCGGCACTTTGCGGCTTCACTGTTGTTGTTTTTTTATTGCTGTTTTTTTGGCACCAGCTGATGTCAAGGAGCAAATTGAGAAAGCAAATTACTGGAGGCTGCGTATCCTGCATCATCTTTGTGTGCACTTCCTTCGGAGGAGGGAGGTGGAGAAGATCATGTGAGCTGTAATTATATTTATGTTGGGTCCCATTCAATCTGTCACAGTAAATTTTGCCTGACTTGTCATATTGTAAATCATTACGGCGGATTAAATGCTGGTTATGAACTCAAAAGGCCGGGGAAGGATTAATTTTTTTTCTTCTTTTTGTCCCTGTGATCGCTGTATTTGTTTGTTTGTGACAAGCTAGTTGTGCGTGATATTAGCCGTACAGTGTTCTCGGGATGTTTTCAATAAATTTTAATTGGGAGGAGAATGGGTAATGTTACCGGGCGTTTTTTTTTTGCTTTGAAGAAAAAAAAAAACCTTTTTCAAAAGAGCGGGCAGCCTTCCAAAAGTGGAAGAATGCCTTCTGAAAGAGCCTTCGTGTTTCACAAGCCATCCTCCACTTTTTTTGTTTTCTTATTTGTCTGGGATCAAAGACGGCGACGAGCGGCGATGGAAAGTTTGACTCAGTTTCTGGCGAGTGGCTTCTTTCAAACTAGTGCAGGAGAAAGAAAGACAGAAAGAAAGAAAGGAAAAAAAATCCTTTTGATTCGTCTCAATCAGCTGCTCGGTGCAGAAGCAGGAGACGCTGATGAAAGAATAATCGGTGCTGCATGCTTCTCATACACTTCGCTGTCCAAACTCAAGGCGGTGATGGACTGCACACTCGCTGGTGGCAGCACTTAGCCGACACAATATTATTCATAAATATCCCGATGATTAGTCGAGTTCCGCGTTCATTAGCGAGTGGCACGAATCGTAACTCCCAAATCGCTAAAAAGATTAGTTCGGAATGAATGAACTCTCCGTGCACACTTCCTCTGCTCTCGCACAACAGTAGCATTGTTGGCTTTCTTTTTTTTTTCTTTACTTCTCCCCCCCCTCATGAATTTTCCAGCAGTTAAATCAACTTATGGCAGCCGGTTGTCATACATGCCACCTTGAGCACAAAGGCTGGATGCGAGCCTCACATGTCTGAGCAGTTGCTTCATTTGTCTAGAAAATTTTCGCTTGTTTGAAGAAGCCCCGAATGTTGCATCCCCTCGATTTGTATGCGAATAACATCTACCCAAATAAAGCCTCGGAAAAATTTCCCTAATGTTCATTGCAGCAAAATTACATTTCGGGCCTTATTTATGCTGCCGTCTATACCTGAAGACATAATTTCATCCTTAATTCTTAGTACACGCTTTAACTTGCTGTATATCACGGGGTTTTTAGCATGTGAGGAGTTCTGAGAGGGGAAAGTGTGAATTATTTGTGCCATTACTTTTGCCGCTGATAGGAAATGTTTTGCATAATAAACAGCCGAGACAACAAGTGAAAAATTAATGAGCGATATTTTTTCAAAGATATAGTTTATGATGCATGTGGTGATGACTTTAAAAAAAAAAGAAAGAAACCCCACGCTGTTCTCTTTGGAATGATTGTCAACCATCATTTTTCATCACGTCATTGTTCGGCTTCTGAGCATTTTTATTTTCATTAATCTCCGCAGTTTGCATTGTCATGTTAATTCGCTCTCTACAAGTCTCGCTACGGTGTGAAATTTTTTAAGAAACAATGAGGATGAAAGCCAAGGAGGCGAGGGCTCGTATCAACCCAGGGAAGGATATTGGAGAGGAGTAGTCTACACTTTGCTGAACTCCCAAAGCTTCTTTTTTTAATATTTAGCTCCTGTCAGTTAAAATCAAAAAAGTTTCTCACTTTCTCTAAAGCTCTCAGAAAGAGAGAGAGGGATAGAGAGAGAGAGGGGGAAGCTGCTTCACGGGTGAAAGCCCTCACACATGAATATTTAATGGTTGCATTTTAACCAGAGTCATAAAATCCAAGAGGATGTGGCTGAAAAAGAGAGCAGTGAGGAGTGTGCAAAGTAGGCTACATTGTTTCTTTATAGTCTGCGCTGGATGCCTGAAAAGTCATGTTACTCCTCTTTTTTTTCTGGGCTGCACAATGAATCAAATATGTGGATTGTGTCGGGGCTAATTTAAAGCCCGGGCCGTGTTTTAAGCGACGTGTTGCAGCCTGTTTTTGCAGGGTAAGCAGCTTGTTCTACAGCGGGGGGATGAAGAAATCTTGGACCTCAAAGGGCCAAATTGAAAATGTTTCATTTTGACACTTCCTCAATGCACTCAGGAAAATGGATTTGATACACTTAATCCATTTGGCTAGTTGACCAGATTCAGAGGCAACATCTATTCAATACGCATCAATTCTGGCTTAATGGGAGTTTGAAACACACACACACACACACGAAGAAGAAAAAAAACAAAAAACGAGGATATGTGTGTGTTTAATATGCAACCTCTCCTTCTTCATCTACTTCTTCTAAGTCTTGTCATGCATTTTTAAAATTCTGTTCAGCCCCTCCGCCGAGCCAGACTCACAGCAGACAGACACTGAGCTGATTGTTAAGTTTGATAAAGCTCCGCGTCTGTGCACCGGCGGAGGTTATTTTCGTGCGTGTAAGCTTTACTTCGCAGAGGTAATCATTTGTCATCCAATATTGAATCAAGTTAAATGGACTCATAAATTGCAATCACTTAACTCTGATATTATGTTTAATATTGCTTTGTGGGAAAGGTCAGCCGGCAGTGGATCAGGTTCCGGCAACACAGATAATTCAGCTGCCTTTTTAAGGCTCTGGAAAAATCAGCAGCCTGGCAAACTGACTGTACTGTACTTAATGGCAGCAGCACAGGATACGCAGCGCCTACTGTTTATGTTTTCTCTCCTTGGATATCCTTAATGCAGTGTTTAAAGTGTGTGTGTGTGTGTGTGGTTGGCAGGTTGCAGATAAACCACAGTGGATGCCCTTAAGGGAAACACAATAAAAGGCTTTCCCCCCACTGAAAGGTCCAAAGTGCAGTTGTCCACTCTGCACGGCAACAATGGAGCGGTTGTGCAAACGGAGCCATCAGCGGCGCTGGGCAAGCCTGGCAAACCAGCTTATCAGCAGGCAGGGTGCACTGAGCAGTGGGTGGGGTGGTGATGGGGTAAGAGGTGGCTCGAGTGTGTGTGTTTGTGTGTGTCTGTGTGTGTGTGTGTGACTTTGTGTTTTGTTCAGTGGCACCAATCTCTGAGTTCATGCAAGGCCTCTTTGTTTCTACACACGTCTGCGTGCGCGTTCATATGTGTGTTTATGTAACTGCGACAACAAATCTTGCCACAGTATTAAATGCTCACATGTATTAGAAATAGGATGATAAGAATATTACAATAATTGAAATATATTTATATTTTACCATGTTGGATACATTGATCACACAATATGCTCATGTCACCATAATTCACACCAGGATGTGTTCAAATCGCATTTTTTGTTTGAGCTACTGTCCAAACCCTAAAGGTGTTCAATCTGCAGTGACCTGAAACGGAGACAAACTGGAATCATATCATTTTTGACATATTTGCTTTATATATGCTAATTATTTTGCTGTCAGTCGACCAATTGATGAATTAACCACTATAATAATTCATCTCTAAATGTAGATAAGTGATCATACTTTTGACACAGACACTTATGTCAAAGACTTGACCATTTATTGGGAATTATTATACAGTTAGATTTGGCGGGAAAGGCTTCTTCTTCTTTCTGTGTAGTGCAGGTTCGTACCACATGAGCTCAAATCTAGTCCACAGGTCAGTTCCCGACTGGTCAAACCATTTGCTTCCTTTCAACCCTCTCTTTCCCCCTATTTCCTCTCTCTCTTCAATGCCACTGTTGAATAAAGGAATAAAAAAAATCCCCCCAAATATAATTTGTACACAAATAGAATTAAAAATCCAAGTACAAATAAGAAATCTGCTGAAAACTAATCCCCCATCGACATTCACATGATATTAAATATTAGATAAACAACACCAGAATTTACAGGTGGTGGATCAGCAGCTTAAATAAGTAATCACTTAGTTGGTCAACCACAAATCTGACAATCGATGTTTCAGTGCCAACATTACTTAGGTCAAACGTGAAAAACCTGAAAAATTCACCTTGGGTTGTGATTTTTCTCTGATATTTTAAAACCAAATGATGATTTGATTAATTAAGAACATGCTCTGCTGAAAAAAAAACTGAATGGGTGCATTCCAATGACTGTACTACATTACTATATAGTACGTCATTAGAAAAAATTAGTGTGTCCCACTACACAGTATGTCAAATGTAGTAAAATACCAAAAATACCAGGATGTCCTACTACATCCTGCCAAGCCGGCATGATTGTCTGGTCATTCTGACCCACAATCCTCTGCACTCCGCACATTGATCATATTGGTACTATGTGGTGTTCTGCTGGAAAACCTTGGATTTTGCCATCCGTGTTGATGAGACTTAGACACCCAAATAAACATTATCCCAGAACAAGCACACTCCCTTATGCTAATGGAAATCCCAAATGTCACTGGCCTACCCCCGCAGGAAAATGCACCCCACCACAGGAACATCTTGAGGAACATGACAATGGCCCAACATGTTGATTTGACCTCCAAACTTCCTAGACCCCATTCTGATCAAGCATCAACAGGATGCAATGGAACAAGTTTGATTGACAGAGGCCCCACTGCACAAGCCAGAGTACCCAAAGGATCCACTGCCAAAGTCCTGGTGCCAGACCCCATAGGACACCCTGAGAGGTCCTCTTGTCCAAGCCCAATGGTTCAGAGCATTTTTGACCACATAAGGGGGACAAACACAATATTAGGCAGGTGGTCATAATGTTATGCCAGATTGGTGTATGTCCCAGTGTCTGGCGAGAATATAAACAAGTTAAATCCACTGAGAACTCACAGACAGCACATTTTGCACTACAGACTGCAACAGTTAAAGCTTAAGGTGCAATCTTATGATGAAGCAGTACGTCTCAGTTGTATGCCAACTGCATGAAACGGTGTGTCATTTGTAAAGGCAGGTGTAGTACAGACTTAAAGAAAAAAGAAATGCGATTTGAAACGCAGCCATCGAGAGCTGTGCTGCACACCTGCTTGAATATTACTGGATGTTAGTGATCGGCTGGTAGCCAATCAGCTGTGAACGAACCGGTGCCAGCCAGCGAATAGAAGCACAGCCTCACTTCTCTCTCCCAATTAATGCTTTATTGAATTACCGTCCAATTTGTAGGCTTGCCTAATAAGTTTACAGTGGCCCAAGAATAAGGATGCTACAAACTTTTCCGAGCCACTTTTCAAGCCTGGAGTGAGTGAGTGTTTGATACTGGAAAAGCCGGCTGACTTTTCCTTAAACCCACCTGGAATAGTACTGAGCAGATGTTAAATGGCTCTAACAGGTCAGGTCTGCTGGATAAACCCGCTGAGGACTATCAAAGTGTCAATATTGACATTACTTCTCCCATCGCGGTAATACATTTGCTACGGTCTCTCCCTTCTTTCTTTCTTTTTTTTGGGTGTAAAAACTGCATATGCAAATGAACCCCGGCTCATCTCTCTCACAGGCACAACAGTGATTTTAAGAAGCACAGTTTGTAGGTGGCAGATATTTTTTTCTTCTTCTTCTTTCTCAGAGCTGTTTGAGGTGTTGGAGGAATGCGTCGTGTGCTCAGATAGTTTACTCACTTGCAAGATAGTCTGTAGTGCTTTCACTGGATTTCCTTTGGGACACAACACTTGGAGAAAAAAAAGGAAGTCTCAAGGTGCCTGTGTTAGGCTTTAGATGTGACTCTGGGTTGGTAAATATTTAGAGAGCAAACATTTTGATACCAGCAGGGATTATAGTTGGGGGAAACATGTTTTTCTAAGAATGGAAATGTCAGCATATCGCACGGCATAATGCTACAATTTTTATTTTAATGCCAGTCTCCGAGAAGAAAAAAACCCAAGCAGTTTAGCAACTCAAATCCCACTGAGAAAATCAGATTGTTTTTCCCAAGTCCGGCTTATTTTGATGTAGCTCGCCCACTGAAACCCGTTCCCTTTGTTCCGAAAGCATCCAATTCATCAGCGGGGCTTGTTGCCGCCCACAAACAACCAACATATTTGTTCTGCTGCTTCACCTTGTTGGCTTTGTGGAGGGAAGGTGCCAAAGGTGGATGTTAAACATGTCAAGTGCTATCTGCCTCATTTACTTGGTCACTGAATATTCATGGGGCCTTTATGGCGGTGTCAGCCTTCAGCCAGCCGTGCAAGACAGCAGAAGCAGCCGCTACAGTCATCAAACAAGCTTCATCCTTCCTTCTTCCGCGTCGAGTTTTGTTTTGCGGTGATTGCGCCTCAAGCTGGCGATCAGTTCCAAATTTTTGAGCTTCGAGGTGCTTCCAGGACGATGCCCCATGCAGCAGAGGAGGGAGCAGAGCGTCTATAACCCCTCATGTACTGCAGTCATGCCCGTTTACTCTCCCCGACACCTCCGGGGGACTCGCTCTGACCTCCATGGGGATCTCGCCCCCTCTTTGCTCTCACTCATGCGTTTCCCTCTCTGCTCCGAGGAAACCGCACCAAAATTCCTTGCTCGTTACAAGAGCTGTTTTGCGAGGGGAGGCCCACCACGTTGCCGCTTGGTCCTCGTCTAGACTCGCCGCTGTTTGGCAAATCGCTGCCAAAGCTGCTGCGGCGTCGGGGGGTCAGACTCTCTTAGCGTGGCGGCGGAGGTTGCGGCGGTTGTCTCATTAAATGTATGTTTCCTGTTAACATGAGAAGCTCGAGGTCTTTGTTGCTTCTTAGCCTCAGATGAAAGGCACCCTCTACAGGCTGCAACCAGTCAGAGCTCGATACAGTCAGCATGGTTGATGCTGATTAGTAAATTTGCATGAAAAATTTAGATTTTTTACTTGCGACAAAAACTGACAAAAACTCAATTACAAGGCCTTTAATTCCTGAATTTCACATTCTACTTAAGCCCAGTGGTGGAACGCAACCATGTTTCTAAGTACGTTTACTGGCTAAATAGTTTTTTTGTTGTAAAATATGAACTACTAATATTTGAAAGTGGTGCA
This sequence comes from Chromis chromis, assembly GCA_900302755.1. Classification (NCBI taxonomy): domain Eukaryota; kingdom Metazoa; phylum Chordata; class Actinopteri; family Pomacentridae; genus Chromis; species Chromis chromis. The sequence continues at coordinate 8,592 of OMNN01029236.1, forward strand.
GACCATTTTAATGTTGTAGCTTGTTGAACTGCACCTAATTTTGTCATTTTTCCATTCATAAGTTTACCCTACTATCATATGGCGTCATATGGTTCAAGCTGATCATATTCTGTATTTTGAATGTAAAAAACTTTAAATTGTGGCTTTGATTTGAGTGAAACATACATTATTCCTTCATGAAATCTACTTAAGTGAAAGAATAAAGCAGTTTCTCAGGGAATCCCTCAATAAAAGTACTTTACTCAAGCACAATACTCGAGTAAATGCACTTCCTTCGTCTAGATTTGGGCGAGGAGATCGCCCGCAGGCTTCCGAGTCCTGATACACGAGGCTGCAGCAGAGGGAATTTCATCTCCTGTCATCTCTCCGTTGATTAGTATTGATTGGTCGGGCTGAATTGGCCTCTTGAGTGGAAGTTGCATCAAATAATCCCTCATTCTAGTTTCCCGGATCCATTGTGAGGGCCGGAGAGCGATTGCATCAATGGCTTTCTGGGCACGCGGCGGAGCCAGCTGAAACATTTCCTGCGGGGTGTCGGAAATAAAATCAAAAAAGTTTTCTAGCCTCACTGTTTTACCTCTTAATGAGACTAGGGGAGGTTTGACCCGGCGGATGATTGTGACAAACATAGCCGAGGGGGCGCAGAGTGTTGCCATGAACCCTTTTCACTGCGGCGGCGTAAAAGAGAACTCGCTGCACCTGTGGTTTGTATAGACATGAATCTTTACCCGGACAAAACAAGGAAGGATCCCCCCGCTGTGCACGGATGACACGGTCTGCTGTGTCGCTGCCGCCACCGCCGCTGCCGCCGCTGCTGGTTGGTTTTCGATGGGGGCAGCTTTAGTTGATGATGAAATGGAAAAGTTCCAGAGCGGTGAACACTCCAGCGAAGAACTCGGCACGATATGTTTTCAATTCTCCTCCACAGAGAGTCAGAACCACAAAGTTTGATTATGTTTGCTGTTAACCAAACGCCTGCTGCATCGGCATGGCGAAATGGGATCCTGTTCAGACAAAAGTACAAGGTGGGAAGGTGGGAAGGCAGCGGCTTGAGCTGAATACACACATTTGCTTCTTTTTTAAATCTGTTTTTCTCAAAAAGTAGCTCAGTTTCGAATCTCAGCTTTTCACTGTTGAGGTGTTTTGAAAACACAAGGACATGTGGATGAGTCAGCAACAAAAAGGACGCTGGCATCCTGTCTTTTAATTCATGACACCTGAGTGTATTGAGTGACTGATGGATGACAGATCGCTTGGAATCCTTTGCCTTTGTGAAGCGTTTGTTGATCATTTTGCGAGCAGGTGTTGGAAGCTCACTGCAGTCGTGTTTAATTAAAGCGAGACCTCAGACTGGCGGTTCTTCAGCCACTTCAAGTCTGATGTGACACTGGAGAACCGGAGTGTGTTCAATGGAAAGCAGATGAATGATTGATAAAAGAAGCAAAGCTGCTTCAAATCCTGCTCTGAGGACATTAATAATGAAGGGCACTTTGAGCGCCCTCAGTGGCATATGGGAGACAAGAGATTTCTGTTAGCTCCCGAATTTACTACTGACATTTTTATTTATTATTATTTATCATATTAGAATATTTTTTATTACACTGATTGATTATTTGTTATATATTTACTAATTATTATTATTTTTTTGTTATTTTAGTGTAATTTTAATATATATATTAAATATTTTTTTGTGTTATTTTAGTTTCATTTTAATATATATATATCATGGAAATAAATCCATTAACTGGTTGGTTTTCTGCACAAACAGTATGCAATGCAATTATGTGCTAACTTCCTCAGTTTTGGAAATGCATTAAGCGTTTAAATCTTGCCTTTAATTTTAATAAAATTGTATATTTATTCTGCATTGAGACATATTCTTTGTATTGGAAACCCATCAAATACATTATTTTGCGGCTTTCCATCTACCCTATGTTTATATACGTTTTCGATTTGTCCAAAAACGAACAAAAAATGCTTGATACTCAACGAAAAAGTCAAGTTATTGCATGTTTTAGACTTGGCTCTGGTGGAAAAGTTTGTGTGTAAATATACAACAATGGAAATATCCTTGAGGTTGAGATTAAACTACAACATGCATGAAGATCGAGTGACTTAAGCGTCCATTGAAGCTTCGTCTGCACTGGAAAGAAGGAAGATTTCATCAGGGATATGGGATGGACTGATGAGGAGACTGTATTGTTCCTCAAATTATTACAGGAAACAAACATAAAAGCCATGTTCCCATTGTTTCTCCACATGCTTTCCTATCGTTTGACGTTTCACTGGTGCGCTTATAATTACATCATCTTGTTGCACTCGCTTGTTCTGCTCCCGTTTAATGGCATCCGACTGGAGAATTAGTGCCACCAACTGTTTGTCCCGATGCACCCAACTCCCAGTGTTTGCATAACGGCAGTGGATGGAAATGTGGAGCTCTTTCCACATCTTCTTTGCCAGTATTCTGGGAAAGTTGGGTAAAATTTTTTGCACTACATTCGGGTGGAAACTATTGACACCTTCCAGCGAAGATTTATATAGCTCATGCCCAATTGTTCAGCAGCGACTGGCTCATTTCACTCCACAAGGTTGTGCTCACGGTGGTGCTCAAAGTTTGACTGTTCACTTTTGACTTATGAGTGCCAGAGGTGCCAAAACACATAAAAGATGTTGGAAGGGGATAAAGGAGGGTGAGGAGATGTTTTTTTGGCAGTGTTGTTACTCTGCGAAACTGCCTCTCCTGTCTACGGTGTAGATCCTGCTGCTCTGTGTGTCTCTGTCAGGCTCCATGTCATCCTGCCATTGTTCAGGGCAGAAATGAGCACAGACTTCCATTGTTCTACATGCAGATCTGCAGCTACGACGTGCTCGGCCCAATATCTCTGCACTTCATGTTTGTAAAATAGAGTGTCATCTCTCAGCAGCGATAAGAGTTCTTCTCCCTCTGCTGTCTCTTGCGGTTTAGAGGTTATATACCATTCAATCCTTTATATTTGCCATAATAGCACACTTTCATTTTATTTGGGTTTGAAGTGCCACTGTGGCGACAAAAATGAGCCACAGAGTGGATGCACAAGTGTCTCCTCTCCCACTCCAACCCCTAGCCGGCTCTCGACAGTAAAGGAAGACATGCCTCAAAGTGGATCAAAGTAATTCCTCCCTCCCCCTCTGTCCAAACAGAGCAACATGTTGACATGGTCCCAGTCACAAGCTCGGTCATTTGTGAAGGAGTAAAGTGGTGGAGGATTGCTGCGGCTCATGGGAAAGCATTCTGCCTGAAAAGACGTTCCTGACATTTGTTTTCGAAACAGGCGATTGTCGGGCTTAAAGGCCAGTGAGGACCTCGATCTGTTCGGTTTTTTTTTTCCTATTGCGCAGCGGCGTTGATGCAGGCTGCCGTCTCCTATGTTATTGTATGAGCTTCTTTCATGTGGTTTGTACTTTGTAAGGTATCTAACTTCAACGCTTTCGCTTCGCCGCTTCGTCTCTTCAGCCCCGGCTGAGTTTAGCGTCCCATTCAATGGCAGCGCAGCACGGTTCCTTGACAGGCTGAAGCAAGTAACCTTTAGTCGAGAAGGAAAATCATTTTTCTCAGTAAGACATTATGCCAACGTCCTGGCGCTGGTAATATTTCCTCTTTCGCTGAAGCATTCTCACATTGAGCGAAAGAAACTATTGTGCTCGCCTTAAATTCCGGGGAGCTCTGGTTGATTCTTCACCGGAAGAAAAGTGCAATGTAATATTTGTTCAGTTGTGACAAAGAGAGTTATTTAAGCTGTCCAAGGTTTAGAAGTGAAAATGCTTGATTATTCATTTTCTCCATAGGCAGTATGACATGACTGGTAGTCAAGGCACTTCCAAGGCTTGGAAGGACAGTTGAATAATCATAGTATAGGTCTACACTTACTATTCATTATCTATGTAAGCAGCCGTGCAATGCATTCTGGTAGCGTTGTGATGCATTTCGAGAGATGGGGCGACTTGTTGCCTGCTCCTCAGTTGCACAAAGTTGAGGTTTAAGGCTAGTTTATGCAAATCATGGACGTCCAGTGTGACCTGCCGCCTCTGAAAACACCTGAAAACCTTGTAAACCAAGCGTTCTTGATCTAAAATAAAAAAGATTCAGCAACTGCATGACTTATTTCCCTACTTTAAATGCTTGTAGAACCAAATTGTGGCAAACTGTATTCATTATATAGGTTTCCAAACTACCCCCCATGTTGGTCCGATTTGAAATCCAGTCCACGAGTGAAGGGTTCATCCAATTAAGTGCAGCCGGTGTTTGCATGGTTTCCTATTGGATGGCACCAGCCAATCATCTGCTGTGACAATTCCTAGTTGTACACCCATCAAGCGTCCAATGCTGGGAAGTGGCGTGAACCCTTGTGTCCATAAACACCCCATGGGCATCATGCAGAAGCCTGTGATTAGCACAGTTAGCTAAATATAAGCTACCAGATGTTGCTGCTGTGCATCAAAACAACAAGCTGAAAGATGCTAAAACTCTCAGAGCACTGAAGGAAACTGCAGAACTGGTTGATTTTTAATAACAATGAATTATTATACATATGTCTGTATGTTAGCATTGTGTGTGGTATGTTAGTATGGAGTATATTATTGTAAATGTATGTCTTTATGTCCTCATAAACCACCAATGACTAGTCTGAGTACGACCATCAGTTGATTGAATTCCTAATTCGCCCTTGATTGATGCTGACTGTGTAAAAACATATGGCTCTGCTGAGCGTAATGGCCTGCCTGGTTCTGATGTTTTGCTCCAATAAGCCGCCAGACATTTCTCAGCCCAGCTTTGGCTTCGCTATGACACATGAAGAGACCGCAGATGAGAATCACCTGTCTGTGGTGAGCCCTGGGAAGCAGAGCCCATCTCCTCTCAAGGCGGCTTGTCACCGCAGCTATTAAGACTAATAGCCGCAGCCTGTGATAAGCACAGTTAGCTGAATTCATGACCCGAGCGGCCGGAGCGGCGAGATCATTTCCACTTGTGTGTTTTTCTGCTGATGCGTTTAATTTTTATCCTGTCCAGTGCTGTGACACAAGAGGGGGGGGGGAACCAGAAGAGAGTGCCAGAAAGAGAGAGCAAAATAGAAATGGAGTGATGGAGCCTTGGGTGAAATATTGATTGGTACAATCCGGGGTGAAAGCATTGCAACAACAGGGTATTATTTGAGTCATGAGTCAAATAAAGTCCTCTCTTTGTTGATTGCGTAAGACTCAAATCCATCCCTTTGAATCGCTAATGCTCCTCTTCAAGGCAAATGACATGAAAATTACAAATTACATTTACAGTATGCTTGTTTCCATGAAGCCTATTGGACGAAAGCCAGACTGAGTTGTGCGGGCGACTTTCTTAAAGGGCCAGTTCACTCGGATTTTAACAATGGAGGTAAACTGAATCTAATTTGTTATGCTCAGAGAATAGAAAATCCCATTTAAACTGATGTGTCTCAGATTAGTTCTCTGTTCTTACTTCTACTGAAGAAATTGGCCCTGTAGGATTTTGCCATTTTGCACATTCCTGCACCCATCCTGCACTGATTTTGAGGCTCTATTCTCTATTTTCTTTCAGCCTCTAGCCACTAGAGGGCTTTGAGTGTCTTTTAACAATAAAACATAACCATAATTTGTAATTAGCGGCTTGCAGGAACAACCTATTGCATTGTTTTCAAAGGCAGGAAGGTCTCCGTCTGGTTTAAGTGAACGTTTAAGGCAAGATGGTTGCCTTAATGAGGTGTTTATAAAATCAAATTCTCCTTTACTATTACTTCTCTTCCCGCATTCTGGTAAAAAAAAAAAAAAACAGCCAAATATTCATCCACCATCAGACGCTTGTTGCCCCCCTCCCCTCCCTTTCTGCCACCACATGGCATGGCTGGTATTAGCCGATTTTCTGGAGATCACTGGAGGATGCCGCCAGAGCACTTGTGCTCCTCTTTCTCCCTCTCATTCGCTCCGTGTAGAGTGGCCCGCTTAATGCATTGTAATGGTTGACCATTATTTACGCAGGGGATAAACAAAGAGAAGCGAGGAATTGATGGAGTAATCCACTCTCGCAGTCATTAGGCATTGAGATGGAGGAGCTGGTGGAAGCAGCCTCCTCCTTATGCCTCTCGAGTCGAGCAGCTAATGGAAATGGGACTCATTAAGACACCTTATACTCCGACGCACCCAAGATCATGAGGAATTGCTAATTGATTGTCGTTAGCGTTCTCGCAATGAGACGCTCTGCCTGTTTTCTCATTTGTTATGAACAGCTTTGTTTTCTTCCCCCGTCTCCTTCACTTCATTATTGATGTTGCTGTTTTTCTTTCTCTTTGCCCGTTTTGCCTCGAGAGTCCTCTGCAACTGAGTCATCTTAGCGCCGTTGTATCTGGTTAACTGCAACAATCGCAATGCTGAGAAATCCCACATGCACAGTCCTGTATTAAATCTAATATTTCCAAGAATTAGACGCTGGCATTTTTTTTTTAAGTCAATATTCTAGACCCACTAATGATTGCATGAAACAAACATGCCATGAGCTTGTGCAAAAGGGCGGATGTAGAAAATGTGCTTCAGCCAGCATGGTCATGGTTGAATAGCAGGGAGAGGCAGGTCTCCCTGTGATGCTTCGCTTATTGGCTCTGGAAATTCCTTCCCCTTTTCTCTGGAACCAGCAGATTGTGTTCATCTCAGCCTTTAATCATTTTTCCCTCCCAATAGTAATGTGCTCTCTTTTTCCTCCCTGGATTCCTCTGTGTATATGTCCGCTACCCCCTCCTTTCTTCTCTCACATTGCTTCTTCTTCTTCTTTTCCTTATTATGAGACGAAGGGAGAAAAGATAAGGGAGCGAGATAAAGAATGGGGCTGAAAATGCAAATACAGGTTCTTTCTTGTGACAGATCAGGGCTCATTACACCCACCTCTCCTTTGCAACTGGGCTGGAAGATGTGCCTCTGTTTCTCTGTCTTGCTTGTCTTCATTACATTATGAAGTCTTTCACCCCTAATAAACCCTCCTCAGTTCCCAGGGCTGCTGAAACGGTAAGAACAGCCAGGTGACCAAAGAGGAATCTCTGGCTGCAGGGCACACAATTTGCTTTGCAGATGAAGCAGGACAGAGTAGGGTGAAGTAGGGGGGGGGCCCTTCATTTTTATGTCCGTGGTCAGACGGTGCAGCGTTTCTTTGCTTTAGCGCTCTGCCAGCAGCCTACACCTCTATCTCGATCTCCCTCGTGGGAGTTGCTACCACCTTCTCGCTCTGATAGGGAAAGACTGGAAACAAAGGAAGAAAAATACAAGCACCCTCTTGGGTTGCTCTCGCTTTTGAAACAAGATATACTATAGAGAAAGGAGTAGGAGGAGAAACAATATTGAAGCCATCAATTCATGCAGGACTCATGAGCATCGGCTCACTCTTTGGAACTAGAAAAACATAGGCATTTGAAGTGGTTTCGTGCAATTTGGGTCTTATTTTGAGGATTTGGGCCATCAGTTCCAACACTCAATGAAATAACAACCACTTGCAGGATGAGTAATTTGCACTGACATGCCTATAAACTATACTGTGCTCTTTTGGTGGGACCAGTAACTGACATTAATACCCCAAATCTCTGTTATAAACTGAAGTCCTGGTTCAGCCAAGAGCGACCATACTCCTTTAAGTTTTAGAGGTTTTAATAATCTTGCTAAACTGCTCATTTCTTCCCCTCTTTTGCAATGTCTCTGCAGTCCCTATCCTCAGCAGTCATTAAGGTGAGCGCGCCAGGATGCATAACCGAATGGTGCAAAATCTACGAAATCAAAACCTCAAGTAATGAACCTCTAAATGATCCTTTTACTATAATTCTCCATTGGAAGAAAAAGCCTTTTTGGGATCACTTCATTCAATTGTTTCACTTGTTTAGGCGATCTGCAACACAAACAATTGTTGCTGGAGGGCAAACACATTGGGAAGTTATGCACTGCGGGATGTAAATTACCTGCATTTGCATAAATAAGACACATAATTGGTAGTTGCTGTGATGCTGATCTGGTGGCACACAACATGTATACAACTGCACCTTTTTACACGAGAGAGTGTGTTTGCCTGTGTGTGTTGTCGAGGTTGTGTGTGTGTGTGTGTGTGTGTGTGTGTGTGTGTGTGTGTGTGTGTGTGTGTGTGTGTGTGTGTGTGTGTGTGTGTGTGTGTGTG